>JAWPHD010005048.1:90000-172197 GCA_037043455.1 Cyrtodaria siliqua
ATTGTCATCCTACAAACCAGGGTCTAGGGTGCACCAAACCTCACTCATTCCCTATTGTCATCCTGCAAACTAGGTTATAGGGTGCACCAAACCTCATTCATTCCCTGATGTCATCCAACAAACCAGGTTCTAGGGTGCACAAACCTCACTCATTCCATGATGTCATCCAACAAACTAGGTTCTAGGATACAACAACCCTCACTCATTCCCTATTGTCATCGAACAAACTAGGTTCTAGGGTGCTTCAAACCTCACTCATTCCCTATTGTCATCCAACAAACCAGGTTCTAGGGTGCACCAAACCTAACTCATTCTCTATTGTCATTGAACACACTAGGTTATAGGGTGCACCAAACCTCACTCATTCCCTGTTGGCATCCAACAAACTAGGTTCTAGCGTGCACCAAACCTTACTCATTCCCTATTGTCATTGAACAAACTAGGTTATAGGGTGCATCAAACCTCACTCATTCCCTATTGCCATCCAACAAAACAGGTTCTAGGGTGCACCAAACCTCACTCATTCGCTTATGTCATCCAACAAATTAGGTTCTAGGGTGCACCAAACCTCACTCATTCCCTATTGTCATCCAACAAACTAGGTTCTAGGGTGCACCAAACCTCACTCATTCCCTGATGTCACCCAACAAACTAGGTTATCGGGTGCATCAAACTTCACTCATTCCCTACTGCCATCCAACAAACCAGGTTCTAGGGTGCACTAAACCTAACTCATTCGCTTATGTCATCCAATAAATTATGTTCTAGGGTGCACCAAACCTCACTCATTCCCTATTGTCATCCAACAAACTAGGTTCTAGGATGCACCAAACCTCACTCATTCCATATTGTCATCCAACAAACTAGGTTCTAGGGTGCACCAAACCTCACTCATTCCCTAATGTCATCCAACAAACCAGGTTCTAGGGTGCACCAAATCTCACTCATTCCCTATTGTCATCGAACAATCTAGGTTATAGGGTGCACCAAACCTCACTCATCCCCTGATGTCATCGAACAAACTAGGTTCTACGGTGCATCAAACCTCACTCATTCCCTATTGCCATCCAACACACCAGGCTCTAGGGTGCACCAAACCTCACTCATTCGCTTATGTCATCCAACAAATTAGGTTCTAGGGTGCACCAAACCTCACTAATTCCCTATTGTCATCGAACAAACTAGGTTCTACGGTGCATCAAACCTCACTCATTTCCTATTGCCATCCAACAAACCAGGCTCTAGGGTGCACCAAACCTCACTCATTCGCTTATGTCATCCAACAAATTAGGTTCTAGGGTGCACCAAACCTCACTCATTCCCTATTGTCATCCAACAAACTAGGTTCTAGGGTGCACTAAACCTCACTCATTCCCTATTGTCATCCAACAAACTAGGTTATAGGGTGCACCATACCTCACTCATTCCCTGATGTCACCCAACAAACCAGGTTCTAGGGTGCACAAACATCTCTGATTCCCTGATGTCATCCAACAAACTACGTTCTAGGGTGCACCAAACCTCACTCATTCCCTATTGTCATCGAACAAACTAGGTTCTACGGTGCATCAAACCTCACTCATTCCCTATTGCCATCCAACAAACTAGCTTCTAGGGTGCACCAAACCTCACTCATTCCCTAATGTCATCCAGCAGATTAGGTTCTAGGGTGCACCAAACCTTACTCATTCCCTAATGTCATCCAACACATTAGGTTCTAGGGTGCATCAAACCTCAATCATTCCCTAATGTCATCCAACAGATTAGGTTCTAGGGTGCATCAAACTCATTCCCTAATGTCATCCAACAAACTAGGTTCTAGGGTGCACCAAACCTCACTCATTCCTTAATGTCATCCAACAAACCAGGTTCTAGGGTGCACCAAACCTCACTCATTCCCTAATGTCATCCAACAAACCAGGTTCTAGGGTGCACCAAACCTCACTCACTCCCTATTGTCTAGGTTCTAGGGAGCACCAAAACTCAATCATTCCCTAATGTCATCCAACAAACCAACTTCTAGGGTGCACCAAACCTCACTCATTCCCTAATGTCATCCAACAATCTAGCTTCCAGGGTGCACCAAACCTCAGTCATTCCCTAATGTCATCCAACAAACTAGGTTCTAGGGTGCACCAAACCTCATTCATTCTCTAATGTCATCAAACAAACTAGGTTCTAGGGTGCATCAAACCTCAGTCTTTCCCTATTGTCATCCAACAAACTAGGTTCTAGTGTGAAACAAACCTGACTCATTCCGTATTGTCATACAGCAAACTAGGTTCTAGGGAGCACCAAAACTCAATCATTTTCTAATGTCATCCAACAAACTAACTTCTAGGGTGCCCCAAACCTCAGTCATTCCCTAATATCATCCAACAAACTAGCTTTTAGGGTGCACCAAACCTCACTCATTCCCTATTGTCATCCAGCAAACTAGGTTCTAGGGAACACTAAACTTCAATCATTCCCTAATGTCATCCAACAAACTAGCTTCTAGGGTGCACCAAACCTTACTCATAACCTAATGTCATCCAACAAACTAGCTTCTAGGGTGCACCAAGCCTCAGTTATTCCATAATGTCATCCAACAAACTAGGTTCTAGGGTGCACCAAACCTCATTCATTCCCTAATGTCATCAAACAAACTAGGTTCTAGGGTGCATCAAACCTCAATCTTTCCCTATTGTCATCCACAAACAAGGTTCCAGGGTGCACCAAACCTTACTCATTCCCTAATGTCATCCAACAAACTAGCTTCTAGGGTGCACCAAACCTCACTCATTCCCTAATGTCATCCAGCAGATTAGGTTCTAGGGAGCACCAAACCTCAATAATTCCCTAATGTCATACAACAAACTAGCTTCTTGGATGCACCAAACTTCACTCATACCCTAATGTCATCCAACAAACTAGCTTCTAGGGTGCACCAAATCTCAGTTATTCCCTAATGTCATCCAACAAACTAGGTTCTAGGGTGCACCAAACCTCATTCATTCCCTAATGTCATCAAACAAACTAGGTTCTAGGGTGCATCAAACCTCACTCTTTCCCTATTGTCATCCAGCGGATTAGGTTCTAGGGTGCACCAAACCTCACCCATTCCCTATTGTCATCCAGCAAATTAGGTTCTAGGGTGCACCAAACCTCACTCATTCCCTATTGTCATCCAACATATTAGGTTCTAGGGAGAACCAAACCTCACTCATTACCTAATGTCATCCAACAAACTAGCTTCTAGGGTGCACCAAACCTCAGTCATTCCCTAATGTCATCCAACAACTAGCTCTTAGGGTGCACCAAACCTCACTCATTCCCTAATGTCATCCAGTAAACTAGTTTCTAGGGATCACCAAACCTCAATCATTCCCTAATGTCATCCAACGAACTAGGTTTTAGGGTGCACCAAACCTCACTCATTCCATATTGTCATCCAACATACTAGCTTCTAGGGTGCACCAAACCTCAGTGATTCCCTAATGTCATTCAACACACTAGGTTCTAGGGTGGACCAAACCTCACTCATTCCCTAATGTCGTCCAGCAAACTAGTTTCTATGGAGCACCAAACCTCAATCATTCCCTAATGTCATCCAACAAACTAGCTTCTAGGGTGCACCAAACCTTACTCGTTCCCTAATGTCATCCAACAAACTAGCTTCTAGGGTGCACCAAACCTCACTCATTCCCTAATGTCATCCAACAAACTAGCTTCTAGGGTGCACCAAACCTCAGTTATTCCCTAATGTCATCCAAAAAACTGGGTTCTAGGGTGCACCAAACCTCATTCATTCCCTAATGTCATCAAACAAACTAGGTTCTAGGGTGCATCAAACCTCACTCATTCCCTAATGTCATCTAACAAACTAGCTTTTAGTGTGCACCAAACCTCACTCATTCCTTAATGTCATCCAGCAAACTAGGTTCTAGTGTGCATCAAACCTCACTCTTTCCCTATTGTCATCCAGCAGATTAGGTTCTAGGGTGCATCAAACCTCACTCATTCCCTATTGTCATCCAGAAAATTAGGTTCTAGGGTGCACCAAACCTCACTCATTCCCTATTGTCATCCAGAAAATTAGGTTCTAGGGTGCACCAAACCTCACTCATTCCCTATTGTCATCCAGCATATTAGGTTCTAGGGAGCACCAAACCTCACTCATTCCCTAATGTCATCCAACAAACTAGCTTCTAGGGTGCACCAAACCTCAGTCATTCCCTAATGTCATCCAACAAACTAGCTTTTAGGGTGCACTAAACCTCACTCATTCCCTAATGTCATCCAGCAAACTAGGTTCTAGGGATCACCAAACCTCAATCATTCCCTAATGTCATCCAACAAACTAGGTTCTAGGGTGCACCAAACCTCATTAATTCCCTAATGTCATCCAACAAACTAACTTCTAGGGAGCCCCAAAACTCAGTCATTCCCTAATGTTATCCAACAAACTAGCTTTTAGGGTGCACCAAACCTCATTCATTCCCTAATGTCATCCAGCAAACTAGGTTCTATGGAGCACCAAACCTCAATCATTCCCTAATGTCATCCAACAAACTAGCTTCTAGGGTGCACCAAACCTTACTCATTCCCTAAAGTCATCCAACAAACTAGCTTCTAGGGTGCACCAAACCTCACTCATTCCCTAATGTCATCCAGCTGATTAGGTTCTAGGGATCACCAAACCTCAATCATTCCCTAATGTCATCCAACAAACTAGCTTCTAGGGTGCACCAAACCTCACTCATTCCCTAATGTCATCCAACAAATTAGCTTCTAGGGTGCACCAAACCTCAGTTATCCCCTAATGTCATCCAACAAACTAGGTTCTAGGGTGCACCAAACCTCATTCATTCCCTAATGTCATCAAACAAACTAGGTTCTAGGGTGCATCAAACCTCACTCTTTCCCTATTGTCATCCAACAAACAAGGTTCCAGGGTGCACCAAACCTCACTCATTCCCTATTGTCATCCAACAAACTAGCTTCTAGGGTACACCAAACCTTACTCATTCCCTAATGTCATCCAACAAACCAGGTTCTATGGTGCACCAAAACCCACTCATTCCCTATTGTCATCGAACAAACTAGGTTATAGTGTGCACCAAATCTCACTCATTCCCTGATGTCACCCAACAAACCAGGTTCTAGTGTGCACAAACCTCACTCATTCCCTGATGTCATCCAACAAACTAGGTACTAGGGTGCACCAAACCTCACTCATTCCCTATTGTCAACGAACAAAGTAGGTTCTACGGTGCATCAAACCTCACTCATTCCCTATTTTCATCCAAGAAACCAGGTTCCAGGGTGCACCAAACCTCACTCATTCCCTATTGTCATCCAGCAAACCAGGTTCTAGGGAGCACCAAACCTCAATCATTCCCTAATGTCATCCAGCAAACTAGGTTCTAGGGAGCACCAAACCTCAGTCATTCCCTAATGTCATCCAACAAACTAGCTTTTAGGGTGCACCAAACCTCACTCATTCCCTAATGTCATCCAGCAAACTAGGTTCTAGGGTGCATCAAACCTCACTCTTTCCCTATTGTCATCCAGCAGATTAGGTTCTAGGGTGCACCCAACCTCACTCATTCCCTATTGTCATCCAGAAAATTAGGTTCTAGGGAGCACCAAACCTCACTCATTCCCTAATGTCATCCAACAAACTAGCTTCTAGGGTGCACCAAACCTCAGTCATTCCCTAATGTCATCCAACAAACTAGCTTTTAGGGTGCACCAAACCTCACTCATTCCCTAATGTCATCCAGCAAACTAGGTTCTAGGGATCTCCAAACCTCAATCATTCCCTAATGTCATCCAACAAACTAGGTTCTATGGTGCACCAAACCTCATTCATTCCCTAATGTCATCAAACAATCTAGGTTCTAGAGTGCATCAAACCTCACTCTTTCCCTATTGTCATCCAATTAACTAGGTTCTAGGGTGCACCAAACCTCACTCATTATCTTATATCATCCAACAAACTAGGTTCTAGGGTGCACCAACCTCAGTCATTCCCTAATGTCATCCAACAATCTAGCTTCTAGGGTGCACCAAACCTCACTCATTCCCTAATGTCATCCAGCAAACTAGGTTCTAGGATGCACCAAACCTCACTCATTCCCTATTTTCATCCAACAAACTAGCTTCTAAGGTGCACCAAACCTCAGTCATTCCCTAATGTCATCCAACAAACTAGGTTCTAGGGTGCATCAAACCTCAGTCATTCCCTAATGTCATCCAACAAACCAGGTTCTAGGGTGCATCAAACCTCAGTCATTCCCTAATGTCATCCAACAAACCAGGTTCTAGGGTGCACCAAACCTCACTCATTCCCTAATCTCATCAAACACACTATGTTCTAGGGTGCACCAAACCTCACTCATTCCCTAATGTCATCCGACAAACTAGGTTCTAGGGTACACCAAACCTCACTCATTCCCTAATGTCATCCAACAAACTAGTTATAGGGTGCACCAAACCTCAGTCATTCCCTAATGTCATCCAACAAACTAGGTTCTATGGTGCATCAAACCTCAGTCTTTCCCTAATGTCATCCAACAAACTAGGTTCTAGGTTGCACCAAACCTCACTCATTTCCTATTGTCATCCAACTAACTAGGTTCTAGGGTGCACCAGACCTCACTCATTCCCTCATGTCATCCAACACACTAGGTTCTAGGGTGCATCAATCCTCACTCTTTCCCCAATGTCATCCAACAAACTAGGTTCAGGTCTGACACCACAATTAATTTTCCCATAGGGTTACTGTACAGCCTTTTCCAACATCTGAGCTTCAAAGCAGGGCAGCAGACATTGTTGTTGGTTTAATATCTTCAGTATAGCCAAGACCAGTAATTTAAAACAATAAAATATATAAGTTAGCCAGGTTGGTTTTTTTTCTCTCTCATGTTTTGTGAACCCTGTGGAAAATACAAAATTCATACACTATCTAGCTGAATATGTGGTGCTTCGGTCAAACAATTCTGAAATTTGAATGAAACCTCATATCAACATGGGATTTTCTGTATTATCTGTCTTTTACACTGCAGATGTATGCTAAAGCAAAGAAAAGCCTATTTTTCAAATTAAAAATTGCCTAAAATTGAGAAAAAATAGAATTATTTTCTGTTTTCCTTTTCTCTCTAGGTCCGTGAGCTTTCAGGGGAGATAATAGGGGTGTGAGACCTTCTAGGGTGCACCAAACCTCACTCATTCCCTATTGTCATCCAGCAAATTAGGTTCTAGGTAGCACCAAACCTCACTCATTCCCTAATGTCATCCAACAAACTAGCTTCTAGGGTGCACCAAACCTCAGTCATTCCCTAATGTCATCCAACAAACTAGCTTTTAGGGTGCACCAAACCTCACTCATTCCCTAATGTCATCCAGCAAACTAGGTTCTAGGGATCACCAAACCTCAATCATTCCCTAATGTCATCAAACAAACTAGGTTCTAGAGTGCATCAAACCTCACTCTTTCCCTATTGTCATCCAACTAACTAGGTTCTAGGGTGCACCAAACCTCACTCATTTCCTAATATCATCGAACAAACTAGGTTCTAGGGTGCACCAAACCTCAGTCATTCCCTAATGTCATCCAACAAACTAGCTTCTAGGGTCACCAAACCTCAGTCATTCCCTAATGTCATTCAACACACTAGGTTCTAGGGTGCCCCAAACCTCAGTCATTCCCTAATGTCATCCAACAAACTAGGTTCTAGGGTGCACCAAACCTCACTCATTCCCTATTGTCATCCAACAAACTAGCTTCTAGGGTGCACCAAACCTCAGTGATTCCCTAATGTCATTCAACACACTAGGTTCTAGGGTGCATCACACCTCACTCATTCCCTAATGTCATCCAGCAAACTAGGTTCTAGGGAGCACCAAACCTCAATCATTCCCTAATGTCATCCAACAAACTAGCTTCTAGGGTGCACCAAACCTTACCCATTCCCTAATGTCATCCAACAAACTAGCTTCTAGGGTGCACCAAACGTCACTCATTCCCTAATGTCATCCAACAGATTAGGTTCTAGGGAGCAACAAACTAGCTTCTAGGGTCACCAAATCTCACTCATTCCCTAATGTCATCCAACAATCTAACGTCCAGCGTGCACCAAACCTCAGTCATTCCCTAATGTCATCAATCAAACTAGGTTCTAGGGTGCATCAAACCTCACTCTTTCCCTATTGTCATCCTACAAACTAGGTTCTAGTGTGCAACAAACCTGACTCATTCCATATTGTCATCCAGCAAACTAGGTTCTAGGGAGCACCAAAACTCAATCATTCCCTAATGTCATCCTACAAAATAACTTCTAGAGTGCCCCAAACCTCAGTCATTCCCTAATGTCATCCAACAAACTAGCTTTTAGGGTGCACCAAACCTCACTCATTCCCTAATGTCATCAAACAAACTAGGTTCTAGAGTGCATCAAACCTCACTCTTTCCCTATTGTCATCCAACTAACTAGGTTCTAGGGTGCACCAAACCTCACTCATTCCCTAATATCATCCAACAAACTAGGTTCTAGGGTGCATCAAACCTCACTCATTCCCTAATGTCATCCAACAAACTAGGTTCTTGGGTGCACCAAATCTCAATCTTTCCCCAATGTCATCCAACAAACTCGGTTCTAGGGTGCACCAAACCTCACTCCGGTTGAATGCGTTTGGCAGAGTTATGGTCGTTTACAGGTTTTATTACGACTAACTCTCCTGAACCCCTTGACGGATGTCAGCGAAACTTGGCAAGGTTGATCAGTATCAAGCCTAGTTGTGCATGTCGTCGCCGTGTTCCAGTTGAATGATTTTTGGCAGAGTTATGACCCTTTAAAGGTTTTAATATACAAACTTTGTCGCGATTATTCTCTTTTGAACTCATGGCCAGATTTCAGCGAAACTTTTAGGGATCAGTACCAGGCCTAGTTGTGCATATCATTGGCGTATTACGGTTGAATGCTTTTTGGCGGAGTTATGACTAACCAACCATCTGGCACAGAAATCAGGAACATATATAGGGTCACATAGTGACCTACACCAACACAACATTTAGCATTGAATTTTCAATTAGTGCAAGTGCACCTCATCAGCAAAGTATAACAACCATGTAGTAACTCGCATACAGTTACAGGCCGTAATGTGCAAAACGTGTTGTTATTTTCCATACATTATCGGACTCGTCGGGGTGGATGAGGTGCGCCACTACCACCCCACCCAATTCACCTCAATTAACACCCCACCCTTTCAAAAACCTGGCTAATGGCCTGTTCAAAAAGGCACATAACATTATATGCTTGCAACAAGTATTATAGAAATACAGCATCTATATATCTTTTTATACTGCATTCGTTCATGTCTGAACATCATAGCAGGTGTCAGGTGGTGGCATATGGAATTTGGTATCAATCCAGTAACACAAAAACAAGAGGCCCAAGAGGGCATGTATCGATCTACTGGCTATATGGAGTCTGTGGTGGGGAACACGACATCGATATGCGCAACTAGGCTTGGTACTGATCATCCCTGCACAGTTTCGTTGAAATCTGGCAAGGGGTTCAGGTGTCCATATCCGTTTCAACAGAACGTTCAAATGATCATAACTTCTTTGTTTATCATCCGATTTTGATAATTCTTTCACCCTTATTCAAGTTTTTCAGAATTCTCAAAAACAAAGATTGTTTGGCTGTGTCGCTACATTCCCTTTAACTAATGAACAATAGAGGGCGGAACTTGAAACTAAAAGAAGAATATCATAAGTAAACCGATATTAAAAGTGTTTCTTTTTCATTTTAGAACTACAAACTTCCCTGATATGTATCCATTACATCCATGTCTAGTAACGATATCTCTGGTGTTGTCTGTTATCATTGGCGGTGTATCGATTACTCTGGCGGTATATCGATAACTCTGATGGTGTATCGATACCATTGCGGTGTATCGATACCTCTGGCGGTGTATTTATACCCCTGGCAATGTCTAGTATCGATGCATCTTTGAGTGTCTAGTATCGATAGTGCCGGTGATGTCTAGTATCGATACATATGGCGATGGCTAGTATCGATATCTTCTGTGATGTCTAATATTGATACTTTTAGCGGTGTTAAGTATCGATATCTCTTGCGATGTCTAGTATTGATAGGTAAAATTAATATAACTTCAAACATTACTGTTTAAAGTCGGACAAAGTCGGTTTTCCTAATTATAACATAAGCATGAGTAAATCAATATGAAATTTGTTTTCTTCCCATTTTAGAATTACAAAACACCCCGATATATATACACTACATTGATGTCTAGTAACGATACCTCTGGCGGTGTCTCTTATCGATATCACTGGCGGCGTATTGATACCTATGACGGTGTATCGATACCTCTTGCAATGTCTAGTATCAATAGTTATACCTCTGGTGGTATTTTGTATCAATATCACTGGTGGTGTCTAGTATTGATATCTCTGACGATTTCAGTTGTCGAAACCTCTGGCTTTGTCTAGTATCGATGCTTCTGGTGGTGTCTAGAATCTTGTATACACAGCGGAGCATGTATGCTTGGTATAAACAGCGGAGCGCGTATGTTTGGTATAAACACAAGAGCACGTATGCTTGGTATAAACAGCGGAGCATGTATGCTTGGTATAAACTGCAGAGCACGTATGCTTGGTATAAACAGCAGAGCGCGTATGCTTGGTATAAACAGCAGAGCGCATATGTTTGGTATAAACAGCAGAGCGCGTATGCTTGGTATAAACAGCCGAGACAGCGGAGCGCGTCTGATTGGTATAAACAGCAGAGCACGTATGCTTGGTATAAACAGCGGAGCGCGTATGCTTGGCATAAACAGCGGAGTGCGTATGCTAGGTATAAACAGCGGAGCACGTATGCTTGGTATAAACAGCGGAGCATGTATGCTTGGTATAAACAGCAGAGCACGTATGCTTGGTATAAAGAGTGGAGCATATATGCTTGGTATAAACAGAGGAGCATGTATGCTTGGTTTAAACAGGGGAGCACGTATGCTTGGTATAAACAGCAGTGCGCGTATGCTTGGTATAAACAGAGGAGCATGTATGCTTGGTATAAACAGCGGAGCACGTATGCTTGTTATAAACAGCGGAGCGCGTATGCTTGGCATAAACAGCGGAGTGCGTATGCTCGGTATAAACAGCGGAGCACGTATGCTCGGTATAAACAGCGGAGCATGTATGCTTGGTATAAACAGCATAGCACGCATGCTTGGTTTAAAGAGTGGAGTATGTATGGTTGGTATAAACAGAGGAGCATGTATGCTTGGTATAAACAGGGGAGCACGTATGCTTGGTATAAACAGAGGAGCAGCTTGGTATAAACAGGGGAGCACATATGCTAGGTATAAACAGCAGAGCGCGTATGCTTGGTATAAACATGCTTGGTATAAACAGCAGAGCACGTATGCTTGATATAAACAGCGGAGCGCGTATGCTTGGTATAAACAGCGGAGCATGTATGCTTGGTATAAACAGCGGATCGCGTATGATTGGTATAAACAGCGGAGTGCGTATGTTTGGTATAAACAGCGGAGCGCGTATGCTTGGTATAAACAGCAGAGACAGCGGAGCGCGTATGCTTGGTATAAACAGCAGAGCACGTATGCTTGGTATAAACAGCAGAGCACGTATGCTTGATATAAACAGCGGAGTGCGTATGCTTGGTATAAACAACGGAGTGCGTATGTTTGGTATAAACAGTGGAGCGCGTATGTTTGGTATAAACAGCAGAGCATGAATGCTTGGTATAAACAGCAGAGCACGAATGCTTGGTATAAACAGCAGAGAACGTATGCTTGGTATAAACAGCGGAGCGCGTATGCTCTGTATAAACAGCGGAGCATGTATGTTTGGTATAAACAGCAGAGCGCGAATGTTTGGTATAAACACCGGAATATGTATGTTTGTTATAAACAGCAGAGCATGTATGCTTGGTATACACAGCAGAGCACGTATGCTTGGTATACACAGCAGAGCACGTATGCTTGGTATAAACAGCAGAGAACGTATGTTTGGTATAAACAGCAGAGTACGTATGTTTGGTATAAACAGCAGAGTGCATATGTTTGGTATAAACAGTGGAGCACGTATGCTTGGTATAAACAGTGAAGCAAGCACGTATGCTATATATAAACAGAGGAGCACGTATTCTTGGTATAAACAGTGGAGCACGTATGCTTGGTATAAACAGTGGAGCAAGCACGTATGCTTGGTATAAACAGACGAGCACGTATGCTTGGTATAAACAGTGGAGCACGTATGCTTGGTATAAACAGAGGAGCACGTATGCTTGGTATAAACAGAGGAGTACGTATGCTTGGTATTAACAGAGGAGCACGTATGCTTGCACGTATGCTTGGTATTAACAGAGGAGCACGTATGCTTGGTATTAACAGAGGAGCATGCATGCTTGGTATTAACAGCGGAGCATGTATGCTTGGTATTAACAGAGGAGCACGTATGCTTGGTATAAACAGGGGAGCACGTATGCTTGGTATAAACAGGGGAGCGCGTATGCTTGTATAAACAGCGGAGCGCGTGTGCTTGGTATAAACAGCGGAGCACGTGTGTTTGGTATAAACATTGGAGCGATTGTGCTTGGTATAAACAGAGGAGCACGTGTGCTTGGTATAAACCGAGGAGCACGTGTGCTTGGTATAAACAGAGGAGCACGTATGCTTGGTATATACAGTGGAGCACGTATGATCGGTATAAACAGAGGAGCACGTATGCTTGGTATAAACAGGGGAGCACGTATGCTTGGTATAAACAGCAGAGCGCGTATGCTTGGTATAAACAGATGAGCACGTTTGCTTGGTATAAACAGCAGAGCGCGTATGCTTGGTATAAACAGAGGAGCACGTATGCTTGGTATAAACAGGGGAGCACGTATGCTTCGTATAAACAGCGGAGCGCGTATGCTTGGTATAAACAGCGGAGCGCGTATGCTTGGTATAAACAGGGGAGCACGTATGCTTGGTATAAACAGGGGAGCACGTATGCTTGGTATAAACAGGGGAGCACGTATGCTTGGTATAAACAGGGGAGCGTGTATGCTTGGTATAAACAGCAGAGCGCGTATGCTTGGTATAAACAGCGGAGCGCGTATGTTTGGTATAAACGGTGGAGCATGTATGCTTGGTATAAACAGAGGAGCACGTATGCTTGTTATAAATAGAGGAGCACGTATACTTGATATTAACAGAGGAGCACGCATGCTTGGTATTAACTGCGGAGCATGTATGCTTGGTATAAACAGGGGAACACGTATGCTTGGTATAAACAGGGGAGCGCGTATGCTTGGTATAAACAGCAGAGCACGTATGCTTGGTATAGACAGCAGAGCGCGTATGCTTGGTATAAACAGAGGAGCGCGTATGTTTGGTATAAACAGGGAGTACGTGTGCTTGCTATAAACAGCGGAGTGCGTATGTTTGATATATCAGGGGAGCACGTATGTTTGTTATACACAGCAGAGTGCGTAAGTTTGATATAAACTGTGGAGCAATTACGCTTATAAACAGCGGAGTGCTTATATTTGGTATAAAGAGCGGAGTGCGTATGTTTGGTATAAAGAGCAGAGTGTGTATGTTTGGCATAAAGAGCGGAGTGCGTATGTTTGGTATAAACAGCGGAGTGCGTATGTTTGGTATAAACAGCGGAGTGCGTATGTTTGATATAACAGGGGTGCACGTATGTTTGGAATAAACAGTGAAGCAATTATGCTTATAAACAGCGCAATACAAATATTTGGTATAAACAGCGGAGTGCGTATGTTTGGTATAAACAGCGTAGTGCGTTTGTTTGGTATTTACGGAGTGTATAAACAGCGGAGTGCGTATGTTTGATATAAACAGTGGAGTGCGTATGTTTGGTATAAACAGCGGAGTGCGTATGTTTGATATAACAGGTAAGCACGTATGTTTGGAATAAACAGTGAAGCAATTGTGCTTATAAACAGCGCAGTACAAATGTTTGGTATAAACAGCGGAGTGCGTATGTTTGGTATAAACAGCGGAGTGCGTATGTTTGATATAACAGGGGAGCACGTATGTTTGTTATAAACAGCGGAGTGCGTAAGTTTGGTATAAACTGAGGAGCAATTATGCTTATGAACAGTGGAGTGCGTATGTTTGGTATAAAGAGTGGAGTGCGTATGTTTGGTATAAACAGCGGAGTGCGTATGTTTGGTATAAAGAGCGGAGCGTGTATATTTGGTATAAACAGCGGAGTGCGTATGTTTGGTATAAACTGCTGAGCAATTATTCTTATAAACAGCGGAATGCGTATGTTTGGTATAAACAGCGGAGTGCGTATGTTTGATATAACAGGGGAGCACGTATGTTTGGAATAAACAGTGAAGCAATTGTGCTTATAAACAGCGCAGTACAAATGTTTGGTATAAACAGCGGAGTGCGTATGTTTGGTATAAACAGCGGAGTGCGTATGTTTGATATAACAGGGGAGCACGTATGTTTGTTATAAACAGCGGAGTGCGTAAGTTTGGTATAAACTGCGGAGCAATTATGCTTATGAACAGCGGAGTGCGTATGTTTGGTATAAAGAGTGGAGTGCGTATGTTTGGTATAAACAGCGGAGTGCGTATGTTTGGTATAAACAGCGGAGCGCGTATATTTGGTATGGTATCCGGTCAAATCGTACTTAAGTCAAATCACTCTCATTTTGGTCAAATCGTACTCATTGACATTTTGAAATAAGTCAGATCGTACTCAGTAATTTATTTCATTAGAATTAATATAATTTCAGATATAATTGATTGTTTTTGATATAATGTTATAATAAAAAATGTTTTAAGTAGGTTTGAATGTATTTTATATAATAAGAAGACTTTTTTTTTTAATGAGTACGATTTGACTTAAGTACGATGAGGAGCAATTATGCTTATGAACAGCGGAGTGCGTATGTTTGGTATAAACAGCGGAGTGAGTATGTTTGGTATAAACAGCGGAGTGCTTATGTTTGGTATAAACAGCGGAGTGCGTATGTTTGGTATAAACAGCGGAGTGAGTATGTTTGGAATAAACAGCGGAGTGAGTATGTTTGGTATAAACAGCGGAGTGAGTATGTTTTGTATAAACAGCGGAGTGCGTATGTTTGGTATAAACAGCGGAGTGTGTATGCTTGGTATAAACAGCGGAGCGCGTATGCTTGGTATAAACAGCGGAGTGCGTATGTTTGGTATAAACAGCGGAGTGCGTATGTTTGGAATAAACAGCGGAGTGAGTATGTTTGGAATAAACAACGAAGCAATTATGCTTATAAACAGTTCAGTGCATATGTTTGGTATAAACAGCGGAGCAATTTTGCTTGGTATAAACAGCGGAGGGCGTATGCATTCTTATTCACTGTTCAGCTACTGATCAAGATGGGTGCTATCGCAGAGAAGATTGAGAAGCGTTGCGCTATTCTGCACATCTGTGAAGAAAATGATTCAGTTAGACATGGCAAATAATTGTTCACTCGAGTGTTTTCTGACGTAGCATCGTAATACATGTAAAATGTTATAGAAGCGGCCCTTCCCTCCCACAGTTGATCTCTTTAGACGTAGTATGTGAATAAATATGGTTTCATTCTATATGTATATGATAGCTACGGATCGGTTTTCGCCAAATACGCCATTCATTTACGGTCAGTTAACCTCATTCAGACCACATTGAAAGAGGATATTTTAAAGTAGGGCATTTGTACCAACTCATGATTTTTGTTTTGATAACCTTTTTATTCAAATAATCCAACGAGTTCATACGAGGACACAATACATTGAAGTAGAATACGTGGACAATAAGTTTTACATGGATGAAATAATGTTAAGAAAAAGCAATAACAACCACATTTTCTGTGAAACATTTTCAATTTACAATCATTAGTATGAAAAGCAAAATAGAAAAATGCAATTTGTTTCAGAAATTAATGTAATATCCGTATGTTGTATTTATGCCCTTGAGCATCAACACAGATTTGATCCTCTTGAACATCAACACAGATTTGATAATCTGGAGCATCAACACAGATTTGATCCTCTTGAACATCGATCAACACAGATTTGATAATCTGGAGCATCAACACAGATTTGATCCTCTGGAGCATCAACACAGGTTTGATCCTCAGGAGCATCAACACAGATTTGATCATGTGGAGCATCAACAAAGATTTGATTCGCTAGAGCAGCAACACAGATTTGATCCTCTGGAGCAACAACACAGATTTAATCTTCTGGAGCAGCAACACAGATTTGATCCTCTGGAGCATCAACACAGATTTGATCATCTGGAGGATCAACACAGGTTGGATCCTGTAGGTAAGCAACGCAGGTTGGATCCTCTGGAGCATCAACACAGACTAGATCCTCTGCAGCATCAACACAGACTTGATCCTCTAGAGCATCAACACAAATTTGATCCTCTGGAGCATTAACACAGATTTGATCCTCTGGAGCATCAACACTGGTTGGATCCTCTAGGCAAGCAACGCAGGTTGGACCCTATGGATCAACAAGGCAAGTTTGATCTTCTGGGGCACCAAAGCAGGTTTGATCCTCTGGAACAGCAACACAGGTTTGATTTTTTGTAGCAGCAATACACGTTGGATCCTCTGTAGATGCAATGCAGTTGGATCTTCAGGAGCAACACAGGTTGGATCTTATAGAGCAGCAACGCATGTTGGATCCTCTGGAGAGCAACACAGTTTGAATACTCTGGGGCAGAAACACAGGTTGGATCCTCTGGAGCAGCAACACAGGTTTGATACTCTGGAGCAACAACACAGGTTGGATCCTCTGGAGCAACAACACAGGTTGGATCCACTGGAGTAGCAACACAGGTTGGATCCTCTGGAGAAGCAACATAGGTGGGATCCACTAGAGAAGCAACACAGGTGGGATCCTGTAGAGAAGCAACACAGGCTGGATCCTCTAGAGAATTAACACAGGTTGGATCCTCTGGAGAAGCAAAACAGGTTGGATACTCTAGAGAAGCAACAACACAGGTTGGATCCTCTGAAGTAACAAGACAGGTTGGATCCTCTGGAGCAGCAAAATAGGTTAGAGCCTCTAGAGAAGAACACAGGTTGGATCCTCTGAAGCAGCAATACAGGCTGGATCCTCTGGAGCAGCAACACAGGTTGGATCCTCTGGAGAAGCAACACAGGTTGTATCCTCTTGAGCAGCAACACAGGTTAGATCCTCTGGAGCAACAACCAGGTCGGATCCTTTGGAGCAGCAACATAGGTTGGATCCTCTGGAGCAGCAACACAGGTTGGATCCTCTAGAGAAGCAACACAGGTTTGATACTCTGAAGAAACAACACAGGTTGGATTCTCTGGAGCAACAACACATGCTGGATCCACTGGAGCAGCAACACATGTTGGATCCTCTAGAGAAACAACACAGGTTGGATCTCTAGAGAAGCAACACATGTTGTATCCTCTAGAGAAGCAACACATGTTGGATCCTGTAGAGAAGCAACACAGGTTGGGTCCTCTAGAGAAGCAACACAGGTTGGATCATCTGGAGAAGCAAAATAGGTTGGATCCTCTGGAGCAGCAATACAGGCTGGATCCTCTAGAGAAGCAACAACACAGGTTGGATCCTCTAGAGAAGCAACACAGGTTGGATGATCTGGAGAAGCAAAACAGGTTGGATTCTCTAGAGAAGCAAAAACACAGGTTGGATCCTCTGGAGCAACATCACAGGTTGGATCCTCTGGAGCAGCAATACAGGTTGGATCCTCTAGAGAAACAACAACACAGGTTGGATCATATGGATGGAGCATCAACACAGATCGGATCCTCTAGAGAAGCAACACAGATTGGATCATCTAGAGAACCAATTAAGATTGTATTCACTAGAAAAGCAACACAGGTTGGATCCTCTAGAGGAGCACCACAGGTTGGATCCTCTGGAGAAGCAACACATGTTGTATCCTCTTGAGCAGCAACACAGGTTGGATCCTCTGGAGAAGCAACACAGGTTGGATCCTCTGGAGCAGCGACACAGGTTGGATCCTCTGGAGCAGCAACATAGGTTGGATCCTCTGGAGCAAAAACACAGGTTGGATCCACTGGAGTAGCAACACAGGTTGGATCCTCTGGAGAAGCAACATAGAAGGATCCACTAGAGAAGCAACACAGGTTGGATCCTGTAGAGAAGCAACACAGGCTGGATCCTCTAGAGAAGCAACACAGGTTGGATCCTCTGGAGAAGCAAAACAGGTTGGATACTCTAGAGAAGCAACAACACAGGTTGGATCCTCTGAAGTAACAACACAGGTTGGATCCTCTGGAGCAGCAAAATAGGTTAGAGCCTCTAGAGAAGAACACAGGTTGGATCCTCTGAAGCAGCAATACATGCTGGATCCTCTGGAGCAGCAACACAGGTTGGATCCTCTGGAGAAGCAACACAGGTTGTATCCTCTTGAGCAGCAACACAGGTTAGATCCTCTGGAGCAACAACACAGGTCGGATCCTTTGGAGCAGCAACATAGGTTGGATCCTCTGGAGCAGCAACACAGGTTGGATCCTCTAGAGAAGCAACACAGGTTGAATCCTCTGGAGCAGCAACACAGGTTTGATACTCTGAAGAAACAACACAGGTTGGATCCTCTGGAGCAACAACACATGCTGGATCCACTGGAGCAGCAACACAGGTTGGATCCTCTAGAGAAGCAACACAGGTTGCATCCCCTGGAGAAGCAACACAGGTTGGATCTCTAGAAAAGCAACACATGTTGTATCCTCTAGAGAAGCAACACATGTTGGATCCTGTAGAGAAGCAACACAGGTTGGGTCCTCTAGAGAAGCAACACAGGTTGGATCATCTGGAGAAGCAAAATAGGTTGGATCCTCTGGAGCAGCAATACAGGCTGGATCCTCTAGAGAAGCAACAACACAGGTTGGATCCTCTAGAGAAGCAACACAGGTTGGATGATCTGGAGAAGCAAAACAGGTTGGATTCTCTAGAGAAGCAAAAACACAAGTTGGATCCTCTGGAGCAACATCACAGGTTGGATCCTCTGGAGCAGCAATACATGTTGGATCCTCTGGAGAAGCAACAACACAGGTTGGATCATAGGGATGGAGCAGCAACACAGATCGGATCCTCTAGAGAAGCAACACAGGTTGGATCATCTAGAGAAGCAACACAGATTGTATTCACTAGAGAAGCAACAAAAGTTGGATTCTCTAGAGGAGCACCACAGGTTGGATCCTCTGGAAAAGCAACACAATTTGGATCCTCTAGACCAGCAACACAGGTTGGATCCTCTGGAGAAGCAACACAGGTTGGATCCTCTGGAGCAGCGACACAGGTTGGATCCTCTGGAGCAGCAACACAGGTTGGATCCTCCAGAGAAGCAACAAAGGTTGGCTCCTCCAGTGAAGCAGCACAGGTTGTATCCTCAAGAAAAGCAACACAGGTTGGATCCTCTAAAGAAGCAACATAGGTTGGATCCTCTGGAGCAGCAACATAGGTTTGATACTCTGGAGCAACAACACAGGTTGGATCCTCTGGAGCAGCAACACGGATTGGATCCTCTGGAGTAGCAAAGCAGGTTTGATCCTCCGGATCAGCAACACAGTTTTTTCTCTCTTGATCAGCAAAGTAGGTTTCATCGTCTAGAGAAGCTACGCAGTTTGGATTCTCTGGAGCAGCGACACAGGTTTGATCCTATGGAGCTGAAACACAGGTGGGATCCACTAGAGAAGCACCAAAGGTTCGATCCTCTAGAGAAGCAACACAGGTTCGATACTCTGAAGCATCAACGCGGGTTGGATCCTCTAGAGAAGCAACACAAGTTTGATTCTCTGGAGCAACAACACGGGTTGGATCGTCTGTAGAAGTAACGCAGGTTGAATTCTCTTGATAAGCGATACAGTTTTGATACTTTTGAGAAGCAACACTGGTTTGATTCTTTGGAGAAGCAACACTGATTTGATCCTCTGGAAAAGCAACACAGGTTTGATCCTCTGTAGCAGCAACACATGTTGGATCCTCAAGAGAAGCAACACAGGTTGGATCCTTTGGAGAAGCAACACAGGTTGAATTCTCTACAGCAGCAACACAGGTTGGATCCTCTGGAGCAACAACACAGGTGGGATCCACTAGAGAAGCACCAAGGGTTCGAACCTCTAGAGAATCTACGCAGGTTGGATCCTCTGGAGCGGCAACACAGGTTTGATCCTCTGGAGCAACAACACGGGTTGGATCCTCTGCCGGTTTGATCGTCTGTAGAAGTAACGCAGGTTGAATTCTCTGGATAAGCAATACAGTTTTGATTCTTTGGAGAAGCAACACTGGTTTGATCCTCTGGAAAAGCAACATAGGTTTGATCCTCTGGAGAAGCTAAACAGGTTTGATCCTATGTAGCAGCAACACAGGTTGGATCCTTTGGAGAAGCAACACAGGCTAAAACCTTTACAGCAGCAACACAGGTTGGATCCTCTGGAGCAACAACACAGGTAAGATCCACTAGAGAAGCACCAAAGGTTCGATCCTCTAGAGAAGCAACACAGGTTTGATCCTCTGGAGCATCAACACGGGTTGGATCCTCTGGAGCAACAACACAGGTTTTCCCCTCTGTATCGGCAAAGCAGGTTTGATCTTCTAGAGAAGCTACGCAGATTGGATCCTCTGGAGCGGCAACACAGGTTTGATCCTCTGCAGCAACAACACGGGTTGGATCCTCTGCAGGTTTGATCGTCTGTAGAAGTAACGCAGGTTGAATTCTCTGGATAAGCGATACAGTTTTGATACTTTGGAATAGCAACACAGGTTTGATCCTCTGGAAAAGCAACATAGGTTTGATCCTCTGGAGAAGCAACACTGGTTTGATGATCTGGAGAAGCAACACATGTTTAATATTATGCACAGGCAACACATGTTTGATTCTCTAGAGCAGCAACGCAGGTTTGATTCTCTGGAGCAGCAATACAAGTTTGATCCTCTGGAGCAGCAATACATGTTGGATCCTCTGGAGAAGCAACACAGGTTGGGTCCTCTGGAGCAACAACACAGGTTGGATTACCTGGAGCAGCAACACAGGTCGCATCCTCTGGAACAGCAAAGCAGGTTTGATCCTCTGGATCAGCAACACAGGCCTCTGGATCAGCAAAGCAGGTTTGATCGTCCAGAGAAGCTACGCAGGTTGGATCCTCTGTAGGGGCAATAGAGGTTTGATCCTCTGGAGCAACAACACAGGTTGGATCCTCTTTAGCAACAACACAGGTTTGATCCTCTGGAGCAACAACACAGGTTGGATCCTCTGTAGCAGCAACACAGATTGGATCCTCTGAAGCGGCAACACAGGAGCAGCAAATTGGGTTGAAAACTCTGAAGCAATAA
Organism: Cyrtodaria siliqua; assembly: GCA_037043455.1. Classification (NCBI taxonomy): domain Eukaryota; kingdom Metazoa; phylum Mollusca; class Bivalvia; order Adapedonta; family Hiatellidae; genus Cyrtodaria; species Cyrtodaria siliqua. The sequence goes on from JAWPHD010005048.1 coordinate 111,387, forward strand.
CACAGGTTAGAACCTCTGGAGCAAGCAAAGCAGGTTTGATCCTCTGGATCAGCAACAAAGGTTTCCCCTCTGGATCAGTAAAGCAGATTTGATCGTCCAGAAAAGCTACGCAGGTTGGATTCTCTGGAGCTACAACACAGGTTGGATCCTCTGGAGCAACAACACACGTTGTATCCTCTGGAGCAGAAAAGCAGGTTTGATCCTCTGGATCAGCTACACAGGACTTTCTCTCTGGATCAGCAAAGCAGGTTTGATCGTCCAGAGAAGCTACGCTGGTTGGATCCTCTGGAGCGGCAACACAGGTTTGATCCTCTGGAACAGCAACACGGGTTGGATCCTCTGGAGCAACAGCACAGGTAGGATCCTCTGGAGCAGCAAAGCAGGTTTGATCCTCTGGATAAGCAACACAGGTTTTCCCCTCTGGATCACCAGGTTTGATCGTCTAGAGAAGGTACGCAGGTTGTCTTCTCTGGAGCGGCAACACAGGTTTGATCCTTTGGAGCAGACACTCAGGTTGGATCCCCTAGAGAAGCAACACTGGTTGGATCCTCTAGAGAAGCAACACAGGTTTGATCCTCTAGAGAAGCAACACAGGTTGGATCCTCTAGAGAAGCAACATCTGTTGGATCCTCTAGAGAAGCAGCACAGGCTGGATCCTTTGGAGAAGCAACACAGGTTGGATTCTCTAGAGAAGCAACACAGGTTGGATCCTCTGGAGAAGCAAAACACGTTGGATCCTCTAGAAAAGCAACACAGGTTGGATCCTCTAGAGAAGCAACACCTGTTCGATCCTCTAGAGAAGCAGCACAGGCTGGAGCCTTTGGAGAAGCAACACAGGTTGGATTCTCTAGAGAAGCAACACAGGTTGGATCCTCTGGAGAAGCAAAACACGTTGGATCCTCTAGAGAAGCAACACGGGTTGGATCCTTTGGGGAAGCAACACAGGTTGGATCCTACGGAGCAACAACACAAGTTTGATCCTCTGGGGGCATTAACACAGGTTTTTCCCCTCTGGATCAGCAAAGCAGGTTTGATCTTCTAGAGAAGCTACGCAGGTTGGATCCTCTGGAGCGGCAATGCAGGTTTGATTCTCTGGAGCAGAAAGCAGGTTTGATCGTCTGTAGAAGTAACGCAGGTTGAATTCTCTGGATAAGCGATACAGTTTTGATACTTTGGAATAGCAACACAGGTTTTTTCCCTCTGGATCAGTAAAGCAGGTTTGATCGTCCAGAAAAGCTACGCAGGTTGGATTCTCTGGAGCTACAACACAGGTTGGATTCTCTGGAGCAGCAACACAGGTCGGATCCTCTGGAGCAGAAAAGCAGGTTTGATCCTCTGGATCAGCAACACAGGCCTCTGGATCAGCAAAGCAGGTTTGATCGTCCAGAGAAGCTACGCAGGTTGGATCCTCTGTATGGGCAACAGAGGTTTGATCCTCTACAGCAACAACACATGTTGGATTCTCTTTAGCAACAACACAGGTTTGATCCTCTGGAGCAACAACACAGGTTGGATCCTCTGTAGCAGCAGCACAGATTGGATCCTCTGAAGCGGCAACACAGGAGCAGCAAATCAGGTTTAAAACTCTGGAGCAATAACACAGGTTAGAACCTCTGGAGCAAGCAAAGCAGGTTTGATCCTCTGGATCAGCAACAAAGGTTTTCCCCTCTGGATCAGTAAAGCAGGTTTGATCGTCCAAAAAAGCTATGCAGGTTGGATTCCCTGGAGCTACAACACAAGTTGGATCCTCTGGAGCAACAACGCAGGTTGGAACCTCTGGAGTAGAAAAGCAGGTTTGATTCTCTGGATCAGCTACACAGGTTTTTCCCTCTGGATCAGCAAAGCAGGTTTGATCGTCCAGAGAAACTACGCAAGTTGGATCCTCTGGAGCGGCAACACAGGTTTGATCCTCTGGAGCAACAACACGGGTTGGATCCTCTGGAGCAACAGCACAGGTTGGATCCTCTGGAGCAGCAACACAGATTGGATCCTCTGGAGCAGCAAAGCAGGTTTGATCCTCTGGATCAGCAACGCAGGTTGGCTTCTCTGGAGCGGCAACACTGGTTCGATTCTTTGGAGCAGAAACACGGGTTGGATCCCCTAGAGAAGCAACACAGGTTGGATCCTCTAGAGAAGCAACACATGTTTGATCTTCTAGAGAAGCAACACAGGTTGGATCCTCTAGAGAAGCAACACATGTTGGATCCTCTAGAGCAGCAACACAGGCTGGATCCTATGGAGCAACAACACAGGTTTGATCCTCTGGGGCATCAACACGGGTTTTTCCCTCTGGATCAGCAAAGCAGGTTTGATCTTCTAGAGAAGCTACGGAGGTTGGAACCTCTGGAACGGCAATGCAGGTTTGATTCTCTGGAGCAGAAAGCAGGTTTGATCGTCTGTAGAAGTAACGCATGTTGAATTCTCTGGATAAGCGATACAGTTTTGATACTTTGGAATAGCAACACAGGTTTGATGGAGAAGCAACATAGGTTTAATATTCTGGATAGGCAACACATGTTTGTGATTCTCTAGAGCAGTAACGCAGGTTTGATTCTCTGGAGAGCAATACAAGTTTGATCCTCTGGAGCATCAATACAGGTTGGATCCTCTGGAGCAGCAACACAGGTTGGATCCTCTGGAGCAGCAACACGGGTTGGATCCTCTGGAGGAGCAAGACACCTAATGAATGCTACATATCGTGTGTGTATACCTAATGAATGCTACATATCATGTGCGTATACCTAATGAATGCTACATATCCCATGCGTGTACCTAATGAATGCTACATATCGTTTGTGTCTGTACCTAATGAATGCTACATATCGTGTGTGTATACCTAACGAATGCTACATATCCCGTGCGTGTACCTAATGAATGCTACATATCGTGTGTGTGTGTACCTAATGAATGCTACATATCGTGTGTGTGTGTTGTGTACCTAATGAACGCTACATATCGTGTGTGTATACCTAACGAATGCTACATATCCTGTGCTTATACCTAATGAATGCTACATATCCTGTGTGTATACCTAACGAATGCTACATCTACTCCTGTGCTTATACTAATGAATGCTAACATTATCGTGTGTGTATACCTACTGAATGCTACTATCCTGTGCGTATACCTAATGAATGCTACATTATCCTGTGTGTATACCTAACGAATGCTACATATCCTGTGCTTATGATACCATATATCCTGTGCGTATACCTAATGAATGCTACATATCCTGTGTGATATACCTAATGAAATGCTACAGATCCGGTGTGTATATCTAAATGAATGCTTACATATCGTGTGTGTATAACTAATGAATCTACATATCATGTGCGTGTACCTAATGAATGCTACATATCGTGTGTGATATACCTAACGAATGCTACATATCCCGTGCGTTGTACCTAATGCAATGCCTATACATATCGTGTGTGTGTGTACCTAATGAATGCTACATATCGTGTGTGTGTGTGTGTACCTAATGAACGCGATCAATATCGTGTGTGTATACCTAACGAATGCTACATATCCTGTGCTATGATACCTAATGAATGCTACATATCCTGTGTGTATACCTAACGAATGCTACATATCCTGTGCTTATACTCTAATGAATGCTACATATCGTGTAGTGTATACCTACTGAATGCTACATATCCTGTGCGCTATACCTAATGAATGCTACATATCCTGTGTGTATACCTAAACGAATGCTAATCATATCCTGTGCTTATACCATATCCTGTGCGTATACCTAATGAATAGCTACATATCCTGTGTGTATACCTAATGAAATGCTACAGATCCGGTGTGTATATCTAATGAATGCTACATATCGTGTGTGTATAAACTAATGAATCTACATATCATGTGCGTGTACCTAATGAATGCTACATATCGTGTGTGTATACCTAATGAATGCTACATATCGTGTGTGTATACCTAATGAATCTACATATCCTGTGCATGTACCTAATGAATGCTACATATCGTGTGTGTATACCTTATAAATGCTACATATCGTGTGCGTGTACCTAATGAATGCTACATATCGTGTGAGTATACCTAATGAATGCGTGCACCTATTTTTAGTTTAAAACGTCCATAGAGGAATATCAAGTTCAATTGATTCTGAATATAAATACGGAGGATAAATTAGATAAACTCATTTAATTCCTTTAAACCCCTAAGTTTCAAATGTCATCTGCTAAAATTTGAATTCAACCTACCAGTGATTGCTGATTGGCGAACATTGTAAAACCAAAGCAGCCCGCACAGGTTGGTCTGGGTTTATACTAGTCGTACAAATCGACGTTTTCGACTGTGGCAGCGAAAGTGTTTACTCTTTGAAAGAGAAATGATACAACTGTAATTAATGGAAATAATTTACAAAGACATATTTGAATGCTCGTAATGAATGCTTAGTAAAACTGAATACGAACAGATACTGCCCAAATTTAGAAGCTGTAATCTGCCCTTAGCTATGGAAATCGGACGATACACCAGATCTAAAACAACGTATATGTAAATGTTGTAAGGAAACATAAATGGAGGCAGCCATATTGGAACGATGACATCATATGTAAATGTTGTAGTAATAATGTAAATGAAAGTGGAATTCAGATCTTTACTAAAAGTAGTTTTTAAGATAATTCTTCCATCAATAATATCACACTAGTAGGAAATGCTTTGTGAATAAGGACCGTATCCCCTTATTTACGGGGTTGCACGTTGTCTCCTTCCATGGAGGCCCTGCATTTTTCTAAGTTGGCTCAGTCAGGAATGATGCATAAAGATAGATTCCAAAAGTTGTCATCATCCCAATTTGTTATGAAAGCGGGCTTAATCATTTTTAAAAACTTAAAAGTATAAAATCATTTCAACATCTTGGTCACCGAGAAAAAAAATTGTTTTGCCAACCCTTAAAAGGAAATTTATACAAATCTTCTTGAGATTTCATTAAAAACAACATCTTCAAAATGCATTAAATTGTGACCTTGACCTACTGACTCAAAATAAATAAAGGGACATTGTGAATTGTGACCTTGACCTACTGACCCAAAATAAATAGGTGTATGATTGACAAACGAAAAACAGTTACCAAGCAGTTGGATGATGACAGCGAACTTAGTACTTTCTGGTACCTCTTCTGTGACTATCAAATCTAGTCATACACTGAAGGTAGCACTGCATCGTAGATATTAAATGGAAGGGGTTTTGTAGAGGAAACAGTAAAAACAAATCAACACCAATGAACATGTTTAATATTTAAACCAATGTTTTTTATAGAAATATGGAGGAAAGAAAGATTACATTAATTTCTTTTCATGTTCTTCAACAAAAACCAATCAAAGCCTAACACCGAAGTAACTGTGTCTAAGCTTCATGTTAATGAGCGTTCAGTTTTAAGAAATGTCATATAATACATGGACACGATTGGTTTGTATACTTAAAATCGATTTTCAAAGCTAACCAGTGCCATATTGCCTACTGACCGTTCCAAGTCGATAACCCTGTCTTCATCTCTCTTTGTGTTGTGTATTGTCCTTTTCATTGTATAGTTAATTTGCTCTTTGATTGTGGTACAGTGCGGACCTAGGCTGCCATTGCACTTGGGTTCTGTGATTTCTATAGGACCATTTTTCTTATTTTTAAGATGAAAACATAGAGAAATGTGTGTCCATGAAATGAAATTGAAGTTCTATGTCCCGTTAACACATATTATTAGGTATATTGGGACAGCAACCTCAGAGGGAGATGAGATGAAGGATGAATGTTCTCATAAGACCAGCATCCAGCACGGAGCGAACCCGTGCCTGGCAGTGGCTACCCATGCCTGGCAGTGGCTACCCGTGCCTGGCAATGGCTACCCGTGCCTGGCAGTGGCTACCCGTGCCCGGCAGTGGCTATTGCTCTAAAGCTCAAGGCCTTATAAACTGAGCTGTCAAGGACGCTATGATATGTTTATTGATTGCAAACAAACGCTTAAGGTGATGGCAACTGGTCAAGACTCCACAATATCACATAACAATTAAATACAACAATATTTCTTTTTATTTAAGATACAAATACAGATCAATTGTGACTTTGGAGTGACTATCAAATTATAGAGAACTGAGAAAACTAAGATTTTCATTTTACAAGTGAGTGAAACTATAAGGCTTTATCTCTCACTGCAGTGAACTTATAATGTTTTATCTCTCACTGCAGTGAAAATATAAAGTTTTATCTCTCACTGCAGTGGAAACCTAATGTTTAACTCTCGCTGTAGTGAAATTTTAAGGTTTTATCTCTCACTGCAGTGGAAACATAATGTTTTATCTCTCGCTGTAGTGAAATTTTAAGGTGTTAACTCTCACTGCAGTGAAAGTATAAGGTCTTATCTCTCACTGCAGTGAACTTATAATGTTTTATCTCTCACTGCAGTGAAAATATAAGGTTTTATCTCTCACTGCAGTGGAAACATAATGTTTTATCTCTCACTGCAGTGAAATTTTAAGGTGTTAAGTCTCACTGCAGTGAAAGTATAAGGTCATATCTCTCACTGCAGTGAACTTATAAGGTCTTATAAGGTCTTATCTCTCACTGCAGTGAAATTATAAGGTCTTATCTTTCACTGCAGTAAACATATAAACAATGCAAACATAAACTTTTATTCCACTCATGCATTATTTCACTATTATGTAATATATTAAGTTCAACATAATTTTATATTTCAAGCAAACAATTTTGCTTTTTTTTTAATTAACACATTTTCTCATGTTTTTCCATAACTATTTTGTCTACTAACTTGATGCACAGTGTTGCCTGCTTGTTGAGCTCCAATAGCCAGAAATGGTTAACAGTCAGATGGACAATGGTAAAAGCACCATGGCATAAGCATGTCAGACCAGTGATTTAAAAACAGAATGGATTAAAATATGAGCTTGTTTTCATATCTAACAATATTAATATATATAACGATAAAACTAACAAAATCACAGAATTTTGTGAAAATACAAAAATATCACAGTGGCTTAACACGCACAATACTTAGTTCATGTTCATAGCATTCATAGCCGCATAAGTATGCATCAAACCATCTTAAATGCAATGATTGACATATTTACTGCAACAATTGATACAAAATCAGTTGAACTCCCCCTCTCACCAAGAATAGCCCACCTGTGAAGTTTCATATGTGTAGCTACAAAGGTGAGTTGTCATGACAAGGTTTTTAATGAGTGGGTCATGGTGACCTTGACCTTTGACCTATTGACCTAAAATCTACAGGGGTCCGCCTCTCTCCAAAAACAGTCCATTTGTGAAATTTCATGAGTGTGGCTAAATCGTCCTGGTATTGACTGTGTCGTACACACACCATACAGACATATGGACAGACATACGGAATACAGCATACCCTCAAGTTTTAAAATGTGTCTGGGGGTGAGGGGTATGACTGATTACCCAGTATAGACCCTCATATACTAAAACAACTCCCTCAAGAAAATTAAGTATGTACGGTACTACCCTCTCGTTTAAAATTTCAAAATAAGGACAGAAGTTCTAGTGTTCCCACATATCTATATCAAGAAACTCTAATTATAACAGTTGTAAGCATTTTCAGTAGTTATGTTTAAAATTTAATTTATAAAAAAAAGTACAAAATAATTATTTATTATCGACACAGAAGACTGCAAAATCAATAAACATGCTAAAATACAATTGTTTTGTCTGAGTAACAACATGTTCTGACGTGATTCATTTGAAGAAAAGTCTTCTACTTACTTCACATGAATGTCAAATACTAACCAAACATTATTTTAAGATGAGTTTCATAAAGCCTTCAGATTATGTCGAATAAATAAATAAACACAAGTGTTACCAGTTCAATGTGACTCTCATTACTTCGTCCAATATTGCCAGATTTTATTTCCAACTTGGCAGTTGATACTGGTATGCAATGATATCAGTTCCCATTTCGAAAATATGAGTACCAATATTATCACACATAAGTATCATATGACACCTATTATATGATACTTATATAAAAAGCGCAGTACATGGTTCTTATATTGAACCTGTGTTTGAACCTATGTTCTATGATATCAAAATATATATCACTACCACTATTGGCACATATAAGTATCATACATATTATATGATTTTATTACATTTTCATCGGTGAACGATTGGGATTTCTCAGTGAAAGAATATTCATAATCGTTAAATATTATTAACTAACTCCGAACACAAAAATAACTATCTGTGATGCTGAGTTATGTCGTCAATACAGTGGTGCTGACGTCGACGTCATCCACTGATAACGTTCAATAACGCGAATAATTTCGATTAAAATCATGCATAAACTGATTTAAATGTAATAAATAGATTATTTAACTGCGGTGTTCGACTATAGGGAAATCCTTCACTCGATGGTAGACATGTTTGTTTTTTCACTGACTCGCATACCCTCGTTCGTGAAAAGAACCACAGATTTACCATCTCGTGGAGGATTTCCCTATAATTGATCCCAGCAGTTAAATAATCTCTATCTCTTATAATACATACTATATGATACGAGAATCATATAAAAGTTGGCAACTATTTTTTTCATTACCATTATATGAAACTGTGTGTGTTTTAAAAACAAAATATTTATGAATTTATTCTCATATCAAAATTATATAAAACTGCTATTATTTAAATATCATATGAAATATTTTATATTGGAGTTATATGTGCCTCCTTTTATATAAGTATTATATATGAATCATATGATTTTCATATGAGAATGCTATCATATGTTTCTTATATATGGCAATGCTGCCTGATGTACTTATCCCTTAGTTATACATTCATTCACAATCATTGCAGAACTGAAGTTCAACAAGCTCACAAATAGTTTTCCAGTAACTTGTTTATAATAAATACATGTTTTTAAATAAACAATATTTAATGTCAAGTTAGTATCACATAACTTTTCCTGTCATTTTCTTTACAGAAGTTATTGGACCTAGTTGCATCGGGGATGCTCGGGAACGTTCTGGAGGTTGTAGATCGTGTAAAACTGTATCCTGTGTAGATACGGGGGCTCGGCTTAACAGTTGGTCTGCATAGAACATGGCCTGAAATATGTATAAATTATGGAATAAAGGCACAGCTTAACAACTGGTCTGCATAGAACATGGCCTGAAATAAGTATACATTATGGAATAAAGTACAGAAGAAATCAGGAAATAAACCTCTGACAATATATCTACTCTGTATACTAGCCAATTATGTGTCCATGGGACATGAATGCCTCACCTAAGGGTTATCAGTTGCTTAGAAAATGGAGTAACCAAATTTGCCATTGAAGGTACTTATATTACACTGAAGCAGATGTATGTGTGTATGAAGTTTAAAGAAACTATTAACCAGTCAAATAACAGAAACAAAACCATTTATTAAAGCTGTATCCAGGTCTTCAGTTCATATAATAATGTATAATAATGTATATGTGCCAATTAAAAATACATTTTTTTCACAGGGTCTTAAAATACCCGTGATTGAAAATGTGTGTTTTGATAAACGGGTTTGTAGAGTAATTTTACCAATATTTGAGAGGTTAGTTCCTTTAATATGAAATAATGGGAATTATAAATTTGAATTTACGTTTGGAAAACAAGCCTTATTTGGACTGCCCCACTCTTATGTTAATGGGTTACTATGACGACCGATATCAACTGTCCTATAAAGGATACATTGCTTAATATTGTGCGTAAATGTTATCCTTAACGATTTAATAATACAGATTTCACAGCATCAGTCTCATTATTTCTCGATCAATTTATGCCAACAACGTTGAACTTTAGAGAAAAACTAAATTGTCCAAAGTGAATGACAGTAGGAGGAATTTGAACATTTTCATTAAAAAGTGTGGAGTTTTTTTTTGTTTTTTTTTAATTTTGACAAAAAGATTGATTAAAGTGTTGAAATTGTGAGACTGAAAACGGGTTTGTTGTTACATAAATACAGGATATTTGTTGTTGGAGTGAATAACATATTTTATTTCATCGAGAAGTGAGAAAACTTTATATTTTCGTGAATGCAAAACCTTTCACTCTTCGAGATGAAATAAAATATGTTATTCACAACAAAACAACACATTTTCTTTTTATGTTATGATTTTACAAGCAATTGTTTAGGGAAACTAAGGTAGAACAACAAAGTTGGCAATTTCAATAACTAAGCCGCTTTACACATTTTTTGCCCAACTACATAAAAAAAGTCCAAAGATATTTTACATATACCCAAATAGATTTAGCACATTTTCTTTTAATATCTTTTAATATATTTATTAATATATCCTTTTAACTTTTAAAATCCACTTCAAATCATTGTTTGAATGGAATGTACAATTCACAGTGTTTTTCTCTCAGCTAAACAGTGTGGAATAACATGTTTATTTCACTGATAAAATACAGTATTTCATTGCATAACATAAATAATGAAGTGTTAACTTGGCTGAATCAAACAAAATTGAACATAAAGTTCGTCATTAAGTCAAAGGAGACAGCAAACTTTATACTCCAATCAATACAAGAAAACGCAACTTTAATAAATAAAATAAATGCATACATAACATAAATGGAATGAATGAATCAACAAACAGAATGGAATGACAGGTAAACAAGAAAATGCATAAACAACTAAAAATTAAATAAACCTTTCTTTCCTTTATCCACATTGATCTACAATAGTATAATGAGAAAACAGCACTTGTTCCAAAACAGTCTGACTATAAACATAGGTATATATGCTACAGTTGGTACTAACAGTGCACAGTTTGTACAAACATGGTACAAAATGTGGTAATGCAGAACCATAATAATATTCATTCTTGGCATAAAATCAGACTGGCCATGGCATTTTTACCCGAAACTGTCTGAACTCATACGATATTATAACATACGGCAATGCAATACGACACTCATACGATATTATAACATACAGCAATGCAATACGACACTCGTAGGATATTATATAAAATTATTTCAAATTGAAAAGAGTGAGTTTGACTTATCTGAAAATGATAAATAACTATCCAAAAATAGAATGTTTGGGTTACCCCCAAGTAAAACGAAATAGTAACGTAAAACACTGTCAGCTGTTTTTTCTCTCAAAATAAATGAAAGTCATATATATACATATGATTTTGCCCCACTAATTGTAGTGTTGATTAAAACACTATAGGCAAGGGCATAACAAGGCTTTTATCATTTATTTGCACGAAAGTAATAACTGAGTGCCAAAGGCATGTACTAATCTAGAGGGCTCTTTCCAGGGTCCTCCCCAACTCTGCCACTCCAATGTTTTTTTTTAAACAAATGGTTTAATATAATGCAATCTAGTGCTTTCTAGAACAATATTTTCCATTTTTTATCAACAATATAAATACATGTATATATTGTATGGCTAGTGAAAAAAACTAGTTATGCCCTTGATAGGTAAGTATGATCCCACCTTAGGGCTCAAATTAAACTCATAATTTTTGGGGCGCTTGTTTCTATCAAATGCTTTCAACTTTTCAGACATAATTTCAGTAGTACATAAATAAGTTATACATCACTGAAACTGACATTTTTAGTGGTAAATAAACATACCTCAGATTTCAAAATTGGTTCACAAATAAAATGCACATACAAAATTTGTTTATATTAGGGTTAAGACACTTTGAAACTTATATCGCAAACTATTAAAGTTAACAAAAGTTACATGTTACATGGAAAAAGCTCTATCAAGAAGTATTTTGACCATAAAATATTTACAGATTTAACTGATTTTGCAAAACTTATGTGTTTTTATTTACCATTAAAATTCCAGTTCAAATGACATATAAGCATTTTCAAGAGTTCATGTAAATACTGAAAATGTTTTGGCAGAAACATATATGTCCCAAACAATAGGGGTGGTACATGTATCATAATACAATATTTGGGAAAAACATATCTTGGAATTGTCTCTGAATAAATATTTGGAAGACACCTACCTTCGGAGCACTGACAGTCTGTATAGCCACGGATCTACACAGAACTTTTCGAAGACCGCCCAGTCGGGTTGTAGCTGACAGGACTCTCATCTTGTCCAGGCTGGTGGGTATGGGTTGTTTAGGTCGTGGGATCAAACCTAGGTCACCCAGCTGGTAATGTGGCAGTGTGCCGGGACCAGCCACAACTGGCAGATCACTGAAAGGAAACATGGGTAAACATTACATGATCAAACCTAGGTCTATGGAAAGACTCGGCTGCCTTCTGTTGGCCCTTTTGCATTTTGTGCAGTACGCTTTGTAAGTCGTTTTGTGCATTTTCTAAGTTGTTATGTGCATTTTCTAAGTTGTGATGTGAATTTCGTAAGTTGATATGTGCATTTTCTAAGTTGTCCTGTGCATTTTTTGAGTTGTTTTGTGCATTTAGTAAGGTGTTATGTGCATTTTATATGTTGTCATGTGCATTTTATAAGTTGTCCTGTGCATTTTCTAAGTTGTTATTTGCATTTTGCAAGTCGTCTTGTGCATTTTCTAAGTTGTTATGTGCATTTTCTTAGTTGTGATTTTCGTAAGTTGTCCTGTGCATTTCGTAAGTTGTTATGTGCATATTGTAAGTTGTTAAGTGCATTTTCTAAGTTGTCCTGTGCATTTCATAAGTTGTTATGTACATTTTATAAGTTGTTATGTGCATTTTCTAAGTTGTCCTGTGCATTTCGTAAGTCGTTATGTGCATTTTGTAAGTTGTGATGTGCATTTCTTAAGTTGTGATGTGCATTGTTTAAGTTGTTCTGTGCATTGTTTAAGTTGTCATGTGCATATTCTAAGTTGTTATGTGCATTTTCTAAGTTGTTTTGTGATTTTCGTAAGTTGTTATGTGCATATTCTAAGTTGTCTTGTGCATTTTGTAAGTTGTTATGTGCATTTTCTAAGTTGTCCTGTGCATTTCGTAAGTTGTTATGTGCATTTTGTAAGTTGTTATGTGCATTTTATAAGTTGTCTTGTGCATTTTTTAAGTTGTTATGTGCATTTCGTAAGTTGTAATGTGCATTGTTTAAGTTGTTCTGTGCATTGTTTAAGTTGTCATGTGCATATTCTAAGTTGTCATGTGCATATTCTAAGTTGTCTTGTGCATTTTGTAAGTTGTTATGTGCATTTTCTATGTTGTCCTGTGCATTTCGTAAGTTGTTATGTGCTTTTTGTAAGTTATTATGTGCATATTCTAAGTTGTCTTGTGCATTTTCTAAGTTGTTATGTGCGTTTCGTAAGTTGTTATGTACATTTAGTAAGTTGTTATGTGCATTTCGTAAGTTGTCTTGTGCAAACTACAAGTCGTCGTTAAGCAGACTTTTTATCGGAATAGGTTTTGAAAGAAACACCGGTAGAAATGGCGGCTCCAGGAGCGAACGCATACTTTAAAAAAATTGGGCTAGGGACATTATACAATAAATTCTTAGAACAGAAAATTGATTTCAAAATGTGTAAGGGATTGTCTGACGTGGAGTTAATAAATCTTGGTCTGAAAACAATAGATCGGGTCACAGGTGGCAGTATCAGGAGGTGTGGTACATGTGGTGTGGTACGGAAGATAAGGGGCGGGACCGGGAGACAAGGGTGGGGGTCGGAAGACAAGAGGACGGGAGTCGGGAGAGAAAGGGGTGTGAGGTTTTTAAAATAGGAAGTTTGTAAAAAAAACATGATGAAGAATTATCATAGTTTGAGAGTCGTTTTGGGTAAAACAGTCTATATCCTATCAAAATCCTTAATTGACCATTATCTTGTCTGCCGTACACGTTCTGTCTCCACGATAGATACGTTTATGGATTTCGTCCCTAGTTTATCAGTACTCTGAGAGAGGAGAGAAAAGGGGGCAGAGAAGGGAGATAAGGGAGGGAGAAGGGAGAAATGGGGGAGGAAGGAGGGAGAAGACGACCTCACGTAGTCCCTACCCATCAGTGTTGGGAACTAACAAATAATAATGATAATAAATTGAAAAATATATTTAAATAAAAGTAATATTAACGTGCTATTTGTTGAAAACAAGCATATTTTAAGTTTTCCTGAAAAAAGTCCCAGAGTATTTAAAATATGTTTGTTTTCAACAAATAACAAGTGAAGTCCAGACTCTATTGAACCTATGCCTTTAGGACGTCATATTGGTTAAAAGATGGAGGGCTATAAACCTTAGGACTACACACAAAAAAAATAAAATAACAGCATTACATGTTATTTATTTATTTATTTTTTTCAGACCAAGATTTATTAACTCCACGTCAAACAACCCCTTACACATTTTGAAATCAGTTTTATGTTCTAAGAATTTATTGTATAATGTTCTTTTATCTAGGCAGAGCATAGCGTCCTCTCCTGGAGCCGCCATTTCTACCGGTGTTTCCTTCAAAACTTATTCCGATAAAAAGTCTACTTAACGACGACTTGTAGTTTGCACAAGACAACTTACGAAATGTACATAACAACTTATGAAATGCACATGACAACTTAGAAAATGCACATAACAACTTAGAAAATGCACAAGACAACTTAGAATATGCACATAACAACCTACGAAATGCCCATAACAACTTACGAAATGCACAAAACAACTTAGAAAATGCACAAGACAATTTAGAATATGCACATAACAACCTACGAAATGCACATAACAACTTACTAAATGTACATAACAACTTACGAAACGCACATAACAACTTAGAAAATGCACAAGACAACTTAGAATATGCACATAACAACCTACGGAATGCATATAACAACTTGCTAAATGTACATAACAACTTGGAAAATGCACATAACAACTTACGAAATGCACATAACAACTTAGAAAATGCACAAGACAACTTAGAATATGCACATAACAACCTACAAAATGCACATAACAACTTAGAAAATGCACATAACAACTTGGAAAATGCACATGAAAACTTAGAAAATGCACATGACAACCTAGAAAATGCACATAACAACTTACTAAATGCACATAACAACTTACTAAATGCACATAACAACTCAGAAAATGCACAGGACAACTTAGGAAGCGTACTGCACAAAATGCAAAAGGCCAACAGGAGGCAGCCGAGGCTTTCCATATAGGTCACCCAGCTGGTAATGTGGCAGTGTGCAGGGACCAGCCACAACTGGCAGATCACTGGAAGGGAACATGGGTAAACATTAAATGATCAAACCTAGGTCACCCAGCTGGTAATTTGGCAGGGTGCCGTGACCAGCCACAACTGGCAGATCACTGGAAGGGAACATGGGTAAACATTACATGATCAAACCTAGGTCACCCAGCTGGTAATGTGGCAGTGTGCCGGGACCAGCCACAACTGGCAGATCACTGGAAGGGAAAATGGGTAAACATTACATGATCAAACCTAGGTCACCCAGCTGGTAATGTGGCAGGGTGCCGGGACCAGCCACAACTGGCAGATCACTGGAAGGGAACATGGGTAAACATTACATGATCAAACCTAGGTCACCCAGCTGGTAATGTGGCAGTGTGCCGGGACCAGCCATAACTGGCAGATCACTGGAAGGGAACATGGGTAAACATTACATGATCAAACCTAGGTCACCCAGCTGGTAATGTGGCAGTATGCCGGGACCAGCCACAACTGGCAGATCACTGGAAGGGAACATGGGTAAACATTACATGATCAAACCTAGGTCACCCAGCTGGTAATGTGGCAGTGTGCCGGGACCAGCCACAACTGGCAGATCACTGGAAGGGAACATGGGTAAACATTACATGATCAAACCTAGGTCACCCAGCTGGTAATGTGGCAGTGTGCCGGGACCAGCCACAACTGGCAAATCACTGGAAGGGAACATGGGTAAACATTACATGATCAAACCTAGGTCACCCAGCTGGTAATGTGGCAGTGTGCGGGGACCAGCCACAACTGGCGGATCACTGGAAGGGAACATGGGTAAACATTACATGATCAAACCTAGGTCACCCAGCTGGTAATGTGGCAGTGTGCCGGGACCAGCCACAACTGGCAAATCACTGGAAGGGAACTTGGGTAAACATTACATGATCAAACCTAGGTCACCCAGCTGGTAATGTAGCAGGGTGCCGGGACCAGCCACAACTGGCAGATCACTGGAAGGTAACATGGGTAAACATTACATGATCAAACCTAGGTCACCCAGCTGGACCATAAAGGGCCATTTTAAGGTTCATTTCTTAATATGTTTAGACCCATCATTACTTGTCAATTTAAAAGGACCCCTAGACCCTCACAAAAAGCCTGGTGTCCACTTTACGACACCCAAACATTATATCACTCTAATCTTACTGACCCTTTTCTTATTCCTCGTTTTCCAGGCATCTCCACGGCACTTTTTTCTCTATCTGTGAATTTGTTTCCAATTTCTCCTGGCTGCGGTCCCACCCCAATTGCCGCAGCACTGTTGAGCAAGATGAGCAGGTATTCGAGCATGTTGTCACGTCGCTCAACTTCATTCATATCTCCTCCCTCTTCATTGCCGTCCGTATCGGTTTTCTGAAATGATTATCATCTTGACTGATATAGGTAACACAATGGAATTTAAAGAACTGAGGCCTCCTACCTAAAATTCACTTGTCACTGAGAGAGGGATTATATATAGGCAAACATAACATGTAGTATGTATTACTTGTAAATTAAAGTAATGCATATTAATTTTGTTCCAATACCTTGTATATTGTATATTAATATTATATATATTTTACCTTCGCGCCAAAAAGTTATTATCTTTTTAGTGCCACTGTTACGTCATGTTTGTTGCGACGTCGGTATCTTAGTTACTGTATATCGACGTCATATGAATTTTTTTTAAATTAAATTCTGATGAAGGATGTCAAGCCGAAATGTTAAAAAGTTTTTTTGAACACCATTATGTAAAACTAAGTAAAACTAAGGAATTTCATGGATATCAAATGTAGTAATTATATTACATGTAAAACTATGGAAATTCATAGCATGGGTATTAAATGTAGTATAATTATGAACAATGAACTTAATATTGTGATTTGGACACATAACTTACCCTCAGCGCCACTTTGAGGGCACCTGCAGCATCTCGTAACACTCGCTCCAACTTCTTTCTGTTTTTGACCTCAGTCGACACCTTTTCTTTCTCCCCATTAAGTTCCATCTCTAGATTGTCGTTGTCCTTGGACAGCCGCTCGATCTCTTCCCTATAAAATATCAATGCAATCGATCACATTCCATGCTATTTGTTAATTAATATATTGGTGTGTAAATAATTACCTTGTAAACTGATAACCAAACTCCCCGAAGTGGTTACTTCCCCTATCTGTTACAGTAACCACTGTCACCATGCAAATTTATAGTTGAAATCCAGCTAAGTTTAATTCGTTGGTTAAATGTTTTTTAGGTCAATATTTCAACTTGCTTTGTTCATAATAAAGGAAAATAGTGCGAAAAACGGTATCTGGTTACAAAAATAATTTATTATAAAAAAAAAATCAATTTTAGCGAATATATATTTAATATGCACACCGGTTACTTGGTTACTTGTAAACAAACATGTATTCCGTTGAGAACATTACAGAAGCTGTGCATAAATTTAATAAAGAGATTACACCCAAGCCAAAACAGGTTGAATGTTTTCAACATCTTCTCAAGGATGATGATGTTCAAGATTGCTAATTTGCCTGTTGGTTACGGCAAGGGTTTGCTGTACCAAGCATTACCTAGTGTATCGCCATTTTGTAATCACATGGCCTCAGCTATCATCACGTGATTTGTGTGCGGCAGGGATTATTGGCTACAATATCACTGTGCGGAGGTTGACTGATAATACAATGTCATTTAACCATTAAAAGGCATGACAACCATGAAGTTGGAATTATTAGAAACCAGTTCACTTACTTCATGGATTCTGTCTGTATTCGCAGCATGTCTGTCTCCGACAGGATCTCCTGGAACTCGTGCTCTCGCAATTCAAACTCCTCGATCATTGCCTCCTGGTTACGACACTTCTCTGTCAGCATTTTGATGATCTGTTATTGAAATATAATGTAACATTCCATGTCTGAAACCATTTATTTAAACAGACTGGAATATAAAGATCATTTCCAAAACATAATTGTTGCAGTATTTACGATCAGGTTCTTAAGAATGGCTTTTTTTTTAGATATTTCTATTTTTCACCATAAACAAACATGGCACCAATGGCACAGGCCCATTTTTGAATCCAGAGACTTTACCTGAACAAACTTTATATTCTAGGATATATAACAATTTGTAATGATTTCTTGAGAAAAACATATTTTACAGTTTCCCTTGTACAAACTTTTGACCCCTGAGAACTTCATTTGAACAACTAGGTAGCCTAGTTTATTAAAAATAACTGTCAATATATATTGAATGGTTTATGAGAAAAATACATTTTTAGTGTTTTCCCAATAAATCTCTGTATACAAACGTACAACACTTTGCCAACCTGTAGACTTCATTTAAACAAACTTGATAGTCTAGAGCATACGATACTAATCATTTCTGACGAATAACTGTCAAAGCATTTCAAATGGTTTTCGAGAAGAAGAGTTTTTAGGGTTTTCCCTATTAATTTCTCTAAGGCCAGAGTTTTTTATTTTTTAGATTTACGGGAGAGCCTACCGGTACCTTAAATTTTGCAAAACTGAAATCAAAATAAAAGTCAAAATCGTGAATTTTATTTAATTTTTTTCTCCTGTTTGATCTGCATCTTTTTTTAACTTATTTTCACAATAACGTCAAATCGCACACTTTTTTGTTGAATTTGTATTATGACTTAGTATTTATTTTGTAAAGTCGGAAATCAAAAAGTATTAATTATGTAAACATTTCCATTTTATATTTGGCCAGGGGATTTGAAATTTAAAATATTTTATAGTACTTGTCCATGGGCAAGCAGAAATTACTTGCCCAGATTGAAATGCCACTATCACGAATTATACATACTTATAAACAATAGCATATACAAATATTCATTTTTTTTAATAATTCTGAGAAAAGAATTCTGCTTCAATTAAAATGAAGTGGTCTACAGACAAGTAAACTCTTAATATCCGCTTGCCCAGACCCTAGAACGGACAACCTGTCCACGGCCATGTCAGGCAATGGATTGCAGAACCCCTGAATTCTGTTGTGACATGCATACAGTATAGAAAACACACCAACACTAGGTATAAATTACAATACCAGGTGTGTTTAGTTTCTACATAGGAAGCTCAAGAAGAAAGATGCAAATTAAAAATGTTAGTGGCGGTATGCACAGAATTTTAATGCAAGTTCTAGATTACAATATCAAGCATATGCTCTCTACACTGTGAAATAGGCCAGACATTTTGCATTTACTGGTAAAAGTTATATGATATTTTTTCTTCTCAAAACTTGAGCAGTATATCAGTTTTCAAGCTCTAAACTATAGTTAGTAATAACACCCAGTATTGGAAAATCTCTTCTTTAATGATCTTAGAACTAATGTTAAATCTTGTTGTTTCAAAACAAATCATGATTTTAATTCTATAATTACATTTAATGAAAATAAAAACATTTTCATTGTTAATCATTTTATTTTTATTTCTGATGCTGAGTTTTTCCAATTTTATTTTTATTTTATTCCCTCCTGCTCCTACTGCTCAATTTTGAAGAAAAAAAGCCTGTAAATCTAAAAACTAAAAAAAACACTGGCCTAAATATATACAGGTGTCAGACCTGTACTTCCTGGTCGCAGGATGCTAAAATACTTCCTTGGAAAAATCCAAGGTTTCTAACTTCCATGTGTTTTTCCCAAGATTATGAACATAATACTATATATAAATTTGACGATCATAACATTGTTAGCTATCTCATTGGAAGATCATTAGGCTCAGCTTTCCACCATTTTGTTCTGGCATAGCAGGTCTCTGAGGATTAGGTTTATTAACACACTATCTGAGGACTAGACAGGGGCGTAGCTTGGCCTTTTTGACGGCATAGGCCCGCAGTTAACCCCCACCCCACCACACCCCCGATTTTTTTTATTATGTTAGAATGCATTAGGTGCGTGCTGACGTATATTTTAGACTTTAAGAAGGGCAAAGATAACTAAACAAATATATATGAAATAATATTTTCTGGTTACTACGCCGCCTATACAGCCCCCGCCTATACAGCCCCGACCCATACCCCTCCCACCCCCCCACCGATTTTTATTGCATTTTTTTAATTTTTAATTTTTCTATTTCTGAAAATTAGGCGTAGGCCCGGGCCTACAGGGCCTATGCAGAGCTATGCCAATGCTAGAGTTATCATTCACTAGCAGCTGAGCTGTGACTATATTTAATTCCTACCTTTTGATTACTGTGATTCTTCTTCAGTATTTCTTTCTCATTTTCCTCCAACATTTCTATCTTCTGTCTTAGCTCCTTGTTCTTTTTTTTCAGTTCATCATTTTCAGTTATCAGTTCTGTTGTTTTGTCTGACATTTTGTCCAGTTGAGCGTTTATTGAAACATTGTCGCGAATGGTTCTCTTGGTCGTCTCTGCCATCTGTTTGTTTGAGACTTTACGGAATTCTGACGCAACTTGGTTAACTCTGTTCACCATTTCCTTTTTCAACCTATGGATAATATTAATGATGGTACAAAACAGACAAACAGAACTGTAACATGGTCACAGACATTTCCTTTGTATTTGCACAGTTGTAAATCATTTAACTAAAAATAACACCTGAAATAACACCTGTCAGAATGGCTGTTGTATTCTAACTACCAGTTATTGGAACTAAGAGTATGGCAGACAGATGAAATGGACATGCTACAAAACAAATAGAGTATGGTCTGATCACTTTAGTTGATTTAAACACCTTGGTGGGCTATGTCCATCTTGATATTTAAATCAACCAACTCAGTGAGACCATACTCTATCTATTTATACTTAATGGTGAAATGTGAAAGTTTTGTGAATAATATTATCGATGTAATGAACATTTACAAACAGAAATGTGTGAAATGTAATCTATTGTAACATCCTGTTATAAATCCTTGCATTCATCATAGAACTCTGCATTTTGTGAAATGGTTACACAGGCATATTCCATCCACATGAATGATATATAATTTATATTACATTTATTCAGAATTTCTTAACAGGAAAAGAAAGTTTTGAAAATCACACAAGTTTTAACTAACTTTGGAAGATCTTTTTTAACTTACACTAAAACATCAACTAATGATCTATTTGTAGAACCAAAATCATAATTTAAATGAAAGTATTTTCGTGTCCAGAGATTTTCACTGTATATTTTAAACTATTGTGATTTTGTTCGAATTTAAAAACATAAATAGAAGCAATTTCAAATGAACAATATTATGTTATATTTACGTACATGTCTTTATCTATGACCTGTTTACGTTCCAGTCTGTATATCTCATCTTTATGTTCCTGTTCATTTCGTGCCAATTCTTCCTCCATCATGGCAAATTTGTGCATGAGATCTTCCTTCTGAACCTTGAACTCTTCCAGAGATGCCAACTTACCATCTGTAAAGCAGGCAGAGATGTGAATATTAAATGGTACAGATGGGAATGTTAAAGGGGCTCCATCAGGCAGGCAGAGATGTGAATGTTAAAGGGGCTCCATCAGGCAGTCAGAGATGTGAATGTTAAAGGGGCTCCATCAGGCAGGCAGAGATGTGAATGTTAAAGGGGGTACATCAGGCGGGCAGAGATGTGAATGTTAAAGGGGCTCCATCACGCAGGCAGAGATGTGAATGTAAAATGGGCTCCATCAGGCAGGCAGAGATGTGAATGTTAAAGGGGCTCCATCACGCGGGCAGATATGTGAATGTTAAAGAGACTCCATCAGGCAGGCAGAGATTTGAATGTTAAAGGAGCTCCATCACACAGGCAGAGATGTGAATGTTAAAGGGGCTCCATCATGCAGGCAGAGATGTGAATGTTAAAGAGGCTCTATCAGGCATGCAGAGATGTGAATGTTAAAAGGGCTCCATCAGGCAGGCAGAGATGTGAATGTTAAAGGGGCTCCATCATGCAGGCAGAGATGTGAATGTTAAAGAGGCTCCATCAGGCAGGCAGAGATGTGAATGTTAAAGAGGCTCCATCACGCAGGCAGATATGTGAATGTTTAAGGGGGTACATCAGGCAGGCAGAGATGTGAATGTTAAAGTGGCATCATGAAGGCAGAGATGTGAATATTATTTAAAGGTACATCAGGCAGGCAGAGATGTGAATGTTAAAGAGGCTCCATCATGCAGACAGAGATGTGAATGTTAAAGGGGCTCCATCAGGCAGGCAGAGATGTGAATGTTAAAGGGGCTCCATCAGGCAGGCAGAGATGTGAATGTTAAAGGGGCTCCATCATGAAGGCAGATATGTGAATGTTAAAGAGGCTCCATCATGCAGGCAGAGATGTGAATGTTAAAGCGGCTCCATCAGACAGACAGAGATGTGAATGTTAAAGAGGCTCCATCAGGCAGGCAGATATGTGAATGTTAAAGGGGATACATCAGGCAGGCAGAGATGTGAATGTTAAAGGGGCATCATGAAGGCAGAGATGTGAATATCAAAGGTACATCAGGCAGGCAGAGATGTGAATGTTAAAGAGGCTCCATCAGGCAGGCAGAGATGTGAATGTTAAAGGGGCTCCATCATGAAGGCAGATATGTGAATGTTAAAGAGGCTCCATCATGAAGGCAGAGATGTGATGTTAAAGAGGCTCCATCAGGCAGGCAGAGATGTGAATGTTAAAGAGGCTCCATCACGCAGGCAGATATGTGAATGTTAAAGGGGGTACATCAGGCAGGCAGATATGTGAATGTTAAAGAGGCTCCATCATGAAGACAGAGATGTGATGTTAAAGAGGCTCCATCAGGCAGGCAGAGATATGAATGTTAAAGAGGCTCCATCACGCAGGCAGATATGTGAATGCTAAAGGGGGTACATCAGGCAGGCAGAGATGTGAATGTTAAAGGGGCTCCATCAGACAGGCAGAGATGTGAATGTTAAAGGGGCTCCATCAGGCAGGCAGAGATGTGAATGTTAAAGGGGCTCCATCAGGCAGGCAGAGATGTGAATGTTAAAGGGGCTCCATCAGGCAGGCAGAGATGTGAATGTTAAAGGGGCTCCATCAGGCAGGCAGAGATGTGAATGTTAAAGGGGCTCCATCAGGCAGGAAGAGATGTGAATGTTAAAGGGGCTCCATCATGCAGGCAGAGATGTGAATGTTAAAGAGGCTCCATCAGGCAGGCAGAGATGTGAATGTTAAATGGGCTCCATCACGCAGGCAGAGATGTGATTGTTAAAGGGGCTCCATCACGCAGACAGATATGTGAATGTTAAAGGGGCTCCATCAGGCAGGCAGAGATGTGAATGTTAAAGGGGGTACATCAGGCAGGCAGAGAGGTCAATGTTAAAGGGGCTCCATCACACAGGCAGAGATGTGAATGTTAAACAGGCTCCATCAGGCAGGCAGAGATGTGAATGTTAAAGGGGTTCCATCAGGCAGGCAGAGATGTGAATGTTAAAGGGGCTCCATCATGCAGGCAGAGATGTGAATGTTAAAGGGGCTCCATCAGGCAGGCAGAGATGTGAATGTTAAAGGGGCTCCATCACGCAAGCAGAGATGTGAATGTTAAATGGGCTCCATCAGGCAGGCAGAGTGTGAATGTTAAAGTGGGTACATCAGGCAGGCAGAGATGAGAATGTTAAAGGGGCTCCATCACGCAGGCAGAGATGTGAATGTTAAAGGGGCTCCATCAAGCAGGCATGGTGTGAATGTTAAAGGGGCTCCATCATGCAGGCAGAGATGTGAATCTTAAAGGGGAGACACCATGTTTTTTCTAAAATAATCTCAAATGTTAAAATCTTTCCAATTGATGAAAAAATTCATATCATTCTATGTTAGCACCATTTTGCTCAGGTCTACCATAAGAATTTAGCATAGATTTTGAATGAACTCAGGCTAAAAATGCATAAATTAACCCTGGTGCATAACCTAGGATAGCACGTATTACTGCGCAGAGAAAAAGACTTTGTAAATAAGGAGTATTGTTTAGGCTCATTCATTATGCTTTGGATAGTTAGAATAAAAAAAATATCATTAATTGCCAATTTTATAGTAATAATTTTAACTATGTAAATATTATTTTAAACTTTATTGTGCTTGATCTAAACTGCTATATGGCATATTGTGAACAAATACACCATGTGACATCTCTCAACATTAAACAGGGTTTCTACACAGTGTCAGATGTATCTTTTTAAATAATGTGTTTTTAATTGTTTAAATGAAATGTGACTGTATTTTTATTGTTTATCACAAATGGCTTGTGGTGTGATGTGGGAGTGTAAAAAAGCCATGACATAAATATCATAATACACTAGTGTACTAAATTTGTCATTCTGCTTGGTGTGCAATTATAATTGCATTGCTGGTTTCCGTAAAAATACCGGTTTACGCAAACTGATGTGGCAATTCCTTTGTTCGGCATCATATCAAGAAGATCAAATTAGTAACGTCTATGACGACATCATACAAAACATTGGAATCATCATAACAACACTATATACAGGGAGTTACATTAATAAATGAATGTTACGTGGCAATTTTGAAGTTGGGTGATAAATAGAATATCACATTCGGCCATAATAAATTAATTGCTAAAAATCATCCAAATTTATTTCAAATAGGGGCCGCACGGGGGATGAAATTTTATTTTTTATTTTATGACAAATGGAATATTGCCTAAGCACAAGGCACAAATAGTAACACGTACTACTAGGTACTTTCAAGATTGAAAACACATTTTTAATAGAGTTTTATACTTTTAGGCACATATTAATTTAAGAACTTAAAACATTTTTCAGATGTTAAGAATAAGAAAAGATTTCTTGTATAAATAATACAAAATATTTCAACTGCAACTGAGAGGATAGTGTAGGCAGAGACGTAATAAACCACTACTTCTTATATTGCAAACATGGTAGTTGTATTAATTTTCAACACAGACTTTCATCACTGAAAAATGCTGTGCAGTGACATTGTCTGCAAACGGGAGATTTTTTATCTAATTTTCCACATAGAAAATCTTATAAACGTCTAGTAACAATCTTATATCCTCCTCAATATTACTACCGAACCATCTTTCATAACTGGAACTACCTTAACCGCTTTAATGATATTAACACCCTTTTTTTCCCATTTAATTTGCCAATTTCGCGTCGTTTTGAGAGGAAATTGTGTACCTCAACACCGGTTATTACGTTTCTGGGTTTCAGGCGAGCAGTAATATTTAGCTGGTCAATATTTCAATCACTACTTCTCGGATGCAATCACTCAGTGGACAGGTTTAAAATGCGACTTTTGTTTTGAAGAAATAAAAATTGCCGGGGCGGCATAAAAAACCGAGGGCAGGCAGGATGATAATCTAGCAATTAATTTATTATGGCCTTACTGAATTTATTAAACTCATTGACTATAATTCACAAGATTCTTGGCACAGTCTAAAGTCTTACCTAGCTCGTTTAATAAATTCAATATTTAACTCATATAACTTATACAGTTGACATCACGGTGTAATGGTTTAATTGCATCTCATTTTAAGTAATCCAGGGATGGTGCATTCTATCCAATCAAGGACCGAATATGGATTATTATCGAAATACGCATACAAAATTTCACACCTGACCAGTCCTTCTGATCCGACCAGTCCCTCGGATAAGATTTTAAACCAAGGTCTGCTCACTAAAAAGCCCTGTGTAAAACAGCGGGGAAAAAACACACTCCTAAACTTACTGAGTATCATGTTTTCGGAGGTGAGTTGATCTTTAGTTTCCTGAAACTCATTCCTGAGTTTCTGTAGTTCCGTCTCATACTGATCTTTCTCCGCATCCTTGGCCTGCTGCAGCCCAATGAGGCGATCATTCAGATCCGCAATGTCATCAGCTGCAAATAATTGTATTTCGGTTAGAAGTAAATACTGGTAACTTAAAATTTCAGTGATCCAGATAAGCCATTTTAAGGGGTATTCCAGCATTAAATTTTGAAAAATCTGCATTGAAAAAATAAATTAGGAGTGAAATAGATCTGCATTGAAAATGTACCATTTCAGTACAAAATGGCATATTTGTTAGCAAAATCACTCTTCATACTTTTAAAACTCACAATTGATGATTTATTTAATATGTGAAATGACATGAAAGCTTATCTGCAGCATTGATTTAATTATTGAAAATATTTTCATAATGAACACAATCGATTAAGTTTTCTTTGCAGGTGCTACTTACAAATTTATTTTACTTTAAAAGAAAATGAAAGTTATAAGATATAAATACACAAGAAAAAACAGAAATTAGAAAAATCTGCAATAATTTGCAGTTATAAGTTTTGTCTTGCAAAATTGTTAAAAACTTTAACGTAATAATTTATCAAATAAACCTACAGGTGGAACATGCATTTGGTTATAAACTGCAGATATCAGCTTATATCCTGGACTTTTTCAAAATAAATGTAACATTCTGTGGAATTAAATGCCTCTCAGAACTACACTGCGCTTTGGCACACATGAAAGAAGTCTAAAGGGATTTCATGCTGTCGAGTTGTATCACCAACATTTGGTTTATCGTCAGCATTTCAACACAAAAGTTTATTAAAATAAAATGATATTTTTGGTACAATCAAATAAATTGCTATTTGAACTATTAGTTATTAAATCATACTTCTCTGTTCAACTTGTTTCTTCCAGAAGGCAACAATTTCCTTTTTATCTGTTGCCATCTGATCAAACTTCTGGTGGAACTGTCCATTGGCAACCTCCAACTCATCACACCTTTTCTGGTATCTGTTATTTAGTAACAGTAAAAATAATTAATCATGAATTCATGTAAAGGAACACAAGACTAACAGTCTCCCTGTGTTACTTCTTTAAATAAAATGTCTTTGTATGTCACTGTGAATATATTAAATTTGTTTTGCTGGAGTTAGTTTAAAATTTCTAATACAAGTTAAAGTATAGCCATAACATTTAGTATAAACTATGCTTTTATAGAGGATCTTACATGAGTGACTGTGTATTATTGATTTTAATAAATGAGTTGGATAAAATGATAATACCAGGCTCTGCCGAGTATCCTATCATTTAATCCAATGAGTTTATTATTAAAGTCAATAATACACAGTCACGAATGTAAGATTCTATTTATCACATAACACAGCTACGATGCGATAGTTTCACTTTAATGTTGTCAATATACATTATATAATTATAGAGTGGTAGATTCCTGGAACAAACTACCTAACACAGTAATTGAGGCACCCACCATAAATTCATTCAAAAGTAGGCTTAACAAACATTGAGCGCAACATCCTTCCAAATTTAGGCCTAACAACTAATGAAAAAAAAAAAAAAAAAAAAAGTCAATACAACCTAAAAAGACAAAAGGAAACCGGAAGTCAGAATGTCTTAAACGACAATACCGGAAAATTATATAAACAATCAAAACGGGCCTAAGAAACGACGGTTTATGTGTGGCCTCCAGACAGTATTACAGTATTATAATATATGGTGGCAATTGTTTTAAAGAAATCAGGATGTTGTTTTCATGACATGCATTCCCCTACAAATATTGCAACTCTTTAAACTAAATTTAACGTTAATAACATGTATTTTATGAAGTCAGATTTCAAATAAGGACAAATATATAAGGTGTCTGAATGTATCGTATTATATACTATGCAAACAATTGGGATTAAATCAATAATGTTTTACAATACACAATCACAGTGATTTGGTCCACATTGCATCTGTAATACACTAGATTATTACGGGAAATAAGTCATGGGTTTATTACACTCCCTGGGAAGCCATGTTATAAATGTGATAAATGCAAATATTATAAAGCAACAATGTCGAAAACAAGTGACACAGTTCACCTGACATGCACGTTGGGTACTCTCACTGTGTTTCAAATATAAGCAAATAACGTGAAATACGTTAATTTTTCCTGTAAGTTTTTGGATACATTATTAGTTCTACTGATTTTTTTTTCGGAATTTGACATTGTTGTCGTTGTTTGTTGTCCGATACAATTAGATTTTTTTATTACGCCGGTATACATTCATACTGAGGTTTGCGATTTTAAAACCAGTGAGCTGGATTTTAATGAGGGAAAAATCGGTCAACTCATACCTTACAAGTCTATTTTCTAAATCTCGAATTTGGACTAGGAAGTATTCTTTGGAAAGTTCATTGATATCTAGTCCAGTTTTGGTCGGAGAACCCACTGCGGATTTCTTCCCGCTCTTCTTCTTCTTTCCACTCTTCTTCTTTTTCGGAGGCATAGTTTTAGTCTATTTAACCGCTCCTTTTTAGTCCAAACTAAACAGATAACTGTAAGAAACCTTCAGGCTACTGAAATTCATAAAAACATTTCTATGTCAACACAAAATCGATCATTTGGCTGCCATATTGTAAACATTAACCGGATGTTAACGTTACTATAGGAACATTAGATTGGTAATCTTACTCTTATAAACGCTCTTTAAAACATAGCGCATAGTAAAGCAGTATTGATTTCATGCTCAGTCTACCAAAGTCACATGACAGCGCGATGGTGGACGAAACGAAAAAATGGAAGAAAATTTTGTACAAAGACCAGGGTGTTTCCGATCATTATGTAGACGACAGTTTCTTAGATGAATTGAGAAAGAATTGTAAGAAAAGGTCTTTTTGTTTTGGAAATTTTATAACCCTTTTGGGTAGATTTAAGAATTGTAATATTCTAATATTTCCTTACATACCATTACCAGCAAGGGAGCAAATGCATGGTTTAGGGTACAGGTTTGAGAAGATTTTGGATGTGTCTATGGTACTGTTAGGGGTAAGGCATGTTTTTATGCCCCCCTTCGGTGTTGTTTCACTGTCTGTCCGTTCGCGTGTACAATCTGACAATAATGGACGGATTTTCAAATAACTTTGCACAATTGCTCACCACAACAAGACGACGTTTCGCGCACAAAAACCAGGTCCGTGGCTCCAAATTCAATGTCACACTCAGAGGTCAGAGGTCAAAGGTCAAAATCCGTTCGTCTGTACAATGGTGTCCGCTTCATAACTCTGACAATAATGGACGGCTTTTCAAATAACTTTGCACAATTGCTCACCACAACAAGACAATGTGTCGCGCACAAAAACCAGGTCCGTGGCTCCAAAATCAAGGTCACACTTAGAGGTCAAAGGTCAAAATCCGTTCGTCTGTACAATAGTGTCCGCTTCAGAACTCTGACAATAATGGCCGGATTTTCAAATAACTTCGCACAAGACGTCGTGTCGCGCATTTTTTTTTTTTTTCATTTTTTAAAAAAATGTTTTTATTGATTTTTTAATTTTATATAATTTTTATGCCACGCACTGTCTGTCCGTTCGTCGTTACAGTCGTGTCCGCTTCATAACTCTGACAATAATTGACGGATTTTCAAGTAACTTCGCACAATTGCTCACCACAACAAGACGACGTGTCCGTGGCTCCAAAGTCAAGGTCACACTTAGAGGTCAAAGGTTAAATTATAATTTATTTATTTTTTTAATTTTAATTTTTTTTTAATATATATATATACATATATTTTATTTTTTAATTTTTATTTTATTTTCTAATTTTATTTCATTGAATTAATTTTTTGATTTTTTAATTAATTTCTTTTTTTTTGATTTTTTTTTAAAAAAAAAAATTTCATTTTTTTTTTTAATATTTTTAATATTTTTTTTTTTTTTAGATTCTTTTTAAATATATCTGTTGGTTTCATATTGCTCCAAGGTCAAGGTCACACTTACAGGTAACTTCGGGGGCATTTGTCACTTACTGTGACATTTCTTGTTTTTATAATTAATTATTATGAGATGACAACATAATAAACAATGTATTTCCAAATATGTTTGTTCGACTATGGTTGTAATGTTGTGGTTACCCTACCGGTATCTAAAGATTAGAAAATGACCGGCACCCCGCATGTGAAGAA
Source organism: Cyrtodaria siliqua (assembly GCA_037043455.1). Classification (NCBI taxonomy): domain Eukaryota; kingdom Metazoa; phylum Mollusca; class Bivalvia; order Adapedonta; family Hiatellidae; genus Cyrtodaria; species Cyrtodaria siliqua. Next base: position 141,422 of record JAWPHD010005048.1, read on the forward strand.
GCGCATGCATGTGGAAGCTTTAAACTGTTTTTCAGTTTCCATAAAGCGCTAATTTTTGAAGCGTCTATGATTGCTGTAGATCTTCAGTTCCGCACATCATAAAGAAAGAAAACGTTCTCTGCGACAAGTGTGTTACAAAAGGGTCGAATTACTATTTCCTCTATTTTGTAGTGACGGGCAAATCGGTTGAAATTTACAATTCAGTTCGTTTATTGGTATAAAATGCAACATAGGAATATCTCCAAACAAAGACAGTACAGTACAATTTACAGAATGATTATATATACTTACTTGTGTAAGTAATAATTATTAATGTATTAAGGGAATACCACTTGTAATAATGCTGCTACAGGCCTATATGTAATAATACTGCTGTAGGCCTACATGTAATAATACTGCTATAGGCCAACATGTAATAATACTGCTGTAGGCCTACATGTAATAATACTGCTGTAGGCCAACATGTAATAATACTTCTGTAGGCCTACATGTAATAATACTGCTGTAGGCCAACATGTAATAATACTTCTGTAGGCCTACATATAATAATACTGCTACAGGCCTACATGTAATAATACTGCTACAGGCCTACATGTAATAATACTGCTGTAGGCCAACATGTAATAATACTGCTGTAGGCCTAAATGTAATAATACTGCTGTAGGCCAACATGTAATAATACTGCTGTAGGCCTTCATGTAATAATACTGCTGTAGGCCTACATGTAATAATACTGCTGCAGGCCTACATGTAATAATACTGCTGTAGGCCTACATATAATAATACTGCTGTAGGCCTACATGTAATAATACTGCTGTAGGCCTACATGTAATAATACTGCTACAGGCCTACATGTAATAATACTGCTGTAGGCCTACATGTTATAATACTGCTGTAGGCCAACATGTAATAATACTGCTGTAGGCCTACATGTCAACATGTAATAATACTGCTGTAGGCCTATATGTAATAATACTGCTGTATGCCTACATGTAATAATACTGCTGTAGGCCTACATGTAATAATACTGCTGTATGCCTACATGTAATAATACTGCTGTAGGCCTACATGTAATAATACTGCTGTAGGCCTACATGTAATAATACTGCTGTAGGCATGCATGCAATAATACTGCTGTAGGCCTGCATGTAATAATACTGATGTAGGCCTGCATGTAATAATACTGCTGTAGGCCTACATGTAATAATACTGCTATAGGCCTATAATGTAATAATACTGCTGTAGGCCTACATGTAATAATACTGCTGTAGGCCAACATGTAATAATACTTCTATAGGCCTACATGTAATAATACTGCTGTAGGCCTACATGTAATAATACTGTTGTAGGCCTGCATGTAATAATACTGCTGTAGGCCTGCATGTAATAATACTGCTATAGGCCTGCATGTAATAATACTGCTGTAGGCCTACATGTAATAATACTGCTGTAGGCCTGTATGTAATAATACTGCTGTAGGCCTGTATGTAATAATACTGCTGTAGGCCTACATGTAATAATACTGCTGTAGGCCTGCATGTTATAATACTGCTATAGGCCTGCATGTAATAATACTGCTATACGCCAACATGTAATACTGCTGTAATAATACTGCTATACGCCAACATGTAATAATACTGCTATAGGCCTACATGTAATAATACTGCTATAGGCCTACATGTAATAATACTGCTGTAGGCAACATGTAATAATACTGCTGTAGGTCTACATGTAATAATACTGTTGTAGGCATGCATGTAATAATACTGCTTTAGGCCTGCATGTAATAATACTGCTTTAGGCCTGCATGTAATAATACTGCTATAGGCCTACATGTAATAATACTGCTGTAGGCCTACATGTAATAATACTGCTGTAGGCCTACATGTAATAATACTGCTGTAGGCCTACATGTAATAATACTGCTGTAGGCCTACATGTAATAATACTGCTGTAGGCCTACATGTAATAATACTGCTGTAGGCCTACATGTAATAATACTGCTGTAGGCCTGCATGTTATAATACTGCTATAGGCCTACATGTAATAATACTGCTATAGGCCAACATGTAATAATACTGCTATAGGCCTACATGTAATAATACTGCTGTAGGCCTACATGTAATAATACTGCTATACGCCAACATGTAATAATACTGCTATAGGCCTACATGTAATAATACTGCTATAGGCCTACATGTAATAATACTGCTATACGCCAACATGTAATAATACTGCTGTAGGCAACATGTAATAATACTGCTGTAGTCCTACATGTAATAATACTGTTGTAGGCCTGCATATAATAATACTGCTATAGGCCTACATGTAATAATACTGCTATAGGCCTACATGTAATAATACTGCTATAGGCCTACATGTAATAATACTGCTTTAGGCCTGCATGTAATAATACTGCTTTAGGCCTGCATGTAATAATACTGCTATAGGCCTACATGTAATAATACTGCTATAGGCCTACATGTAATAATACTGCTGTAGGCCTACATGTAATAATACTGCTGTAGGCCTACATGTAATAATACTGCTGTAGGCCTGCATGTAATAATACTGCTGTAGGCCTACATGTAATAATACTGCTGTAGGCCTACATGTAATAATACTGCTGTAGGCCTACATGTAATAATACTGATGTAGGCCTACATGTAATAATACTGCTGTATGTCTACATGTAATAATACTGCTGTAGGCCTACATATAATAATACTGCTTTAGGCCTGCATGTAATAATACTGCTGTAGGCCTACATGTAATAATACTTCTATAGGCCTGCATGTAATAATACTGCTGTAGGCCTACATGTAATAATACTGCTGTAGGCCTACATGTTAGCCTTTTTTTAAACATTCACTTTTTGTAATGCTAATGCAGCCTCTCTGAATTTAAAACGTTCACAAAAGTAGAAAATACGCATAACATCATGATCATTACTACTAATATACATTTACATTTGTTATTATCATCATATTATCTAAAAAATAGGCACAGTAGATGCCAGTTAAATAAAGAAAAACTATCAAAAGTCGTTAACTGAGCACAGGTTCATGAGGAAGTGAAATTCATCTTTAGTTCCTGTTCCACATAATGGGTATATTTTATTGCTCAGGTCTGTTTTCTTATGTTGCCCTACCGCTATAGCTAACTTGTGACAACTTAATCCGTTTAGTCAAATTACTTACTTCTGTTTCTGATAAATCATTAACGACAAGATACTTTTTAAGTTCAAAACAAGGTTTTACTGTTCTATTTAATAAAGAACGAAATTTATTGTCATTTGACCTATTTTCATCATTGAAAAGCCTATGATGCCAAAAAGAGTTATATCCGACATATAATTTATGGACTATAGCATTTACCAATCTGACTGGCGAAAAAGTGGCTTGATGTTCCCATGAGTGAGAGAATCCAATTTGATTAAAAAAAGATTGCATACACAAACCAAAACCTTTACTTAAAGATAGACTGTCTTTAAATGCCTTCATATGCAATAGAATTTTCATTTCATTTTTTCAAGGGTAACAAAACATTTACAGAACTTTTGAGGCTCAAGATAGCTAATGGATATTTTACCAACTCAGCTCTTACCCCATCATTTAGAAGCAAATTTATGGACTCCAAGCACATATTTTAAGTATCTAAGTTGAACTTTTTCGGGAGTAAAAAAGTCATATCTCATTTCTATATCAGTGTTAGGCTTTACTAAAATATTTAGCCCCACACACTACAATACAACAAAATGGGTCTAATGCAGGAATCAAAAAGTTTTCAATGCAGGTGCACATAAGGTTTATTAGAGAACAAAGCCTTTCTAATAGAGAAAATAGGTTTTCTAGCTTTATTACAAAGGTGTTTTATTCCTTCACTGAATGAACCAGAAGGTTTAAAGATTATCCCTAAATAATTGTATTCAGAAACCATTCCAATATTCTGTGCAAATCTGAAGGTGTACCATTTTTAGGATTTTACCCAATTTACTAAAGACAGTAATTTTTGTCTTTTCAAGATTTACTTCAAGGTTCCATTTTTTACAAAAGGATTCAAGTTTCAAAAGGGAGGATTTTATACTTGTTTCAGAGCTTGAGATAAGAACTAAATCATCCGCGTATGTTTTAAGCATGAAATATATATATGTCTTATAATAGCTCTAGGACAGGATCCGATGCAGAATCAAACTCATCAACCAAATCATTGATATATAGAGAAAATAAAGTCGGATTAAGAATACACCCTTGTTTTACACCAATTGTTGTGGGAAAAGGTGAAGTCAAGCTACTGTCTGTTTTAACTGAAAATAATACATAATCTTTATAATATTAAGAAAGGGGCCTTTGATGATATATACATGCTCAATTAATGTAATAATGCTGATCGATTAACAGTATCAAATGCTTTTTTAAAATCAACAAAACATGTGAATAAGTACTTCGACTGTTTAAATGATTTATCTATACTGTGTTTTTAGAGTGAGAATATGGTCACTTGTTCGACACCCCTTACGGAACCCAATTTGTTCGTGACAAATTACATTATCATCTTCGAAAGATTTGTCGAGGCGGTTGAACAGAACCCGGCAAAACAATTTACTAAAACAGTTGGAGATAGCAATACCCCTATAATTTATTGGATCCAAATGATCTCCTCCTTTATGTTTAGGTTTACTACTATTCTCCCTCCAGGAGTCAGAATAAATGCCTTTTTTCAAAATTGTATTAAAAAATGTACAGAACCAATACAGCACAGCAGGGCAAGAAAATTTGTTTCTGAGTTACTCGTCCTCGCAATATCTGAATGGCCAAATTGATAAATTGTTAAAGAAGTTATCTGAATTTCTACTCGTCCTGCATCAATGAGCACTCGTCATAGCAAGCGGACGAGTGGAATTTTCGTGCCCTGCACAGAACCAAATACAGCACAGAACCAATACAGCACAAAACCAATACAGCACATAACCAATACAGCACAAAACCAATACAGCACAGAACCAATACAGCACAGAACCAATACAGCACAGAACCAATACAGCACAGAACCAATACAGCACAGAACCAATACAGCACAGAACCAATACAGCACAAAAACCAATACAGCACAGAAGCAATACAGCACAAAAACCAATACAGCACAGAAGCAATACAGCACAAAAGAAAAGTAGTAAGACTAATAATGAAACTTAATAATAAAAAAACAAATAAAAAACGAAACGACTTTTCTTTTGTTTTTTTAAGCTTCTGTTTATGTTGTTGTTTATGCAACTGTAAGAGTCACATTAAGAGTTTTAACTGGCAGATAGCACACATGTCCATCAAGGCCTCCGCATGCGATTTACAATCAATCATCAGTTACAATTGGCTGGATGTAACCTACCAATCATTGGTTATAATTGGTTAGTCAATATGAAGTATGACATGTGTATGTCAGGCCTGCCAAAACTTTTTAACACAACACCCTGAGATTTTTAAAATTTAAGATTTAAAACACGTGAAGAACATTTTAAATGCAAATTTGGAGCACGCAACTTTAAATTTTTTGTTCAATTAATACAAGTTGATGCATTGTTTGATAGTTATAGAAAATAATTTAGCATAGTAATTCGATTAGAAAGACTTTGTTTGGTTTCTACAACAACTGTTTCTTTATGAAAGTGCTCTTACTTTTCTTCACAGATGCATGCGAAAGCAAATACAAAGTCAACTCTTATACAAATTATAATCATCGTACACAGCAGCAGCAGTTATAGTGGTACCACACACAAAGAGTTGCTAGTTCCTCACACTTGCTATTTTAGTTAGGTTGACCAATTAAAGAAATCACAGATATTGCTGCATTACCAGTGATTTTTTTCACCCTTTTGGGAATGGTTCTATTGAATAGCAAAATAACATGAATTTTTCCAAATGAATGGGTACCAGAACCGTTCTGGTACCCATTCAATTGGAAAAATTCACGTTATTTTACGTGAATTTTTCCAAATGAATGGGTTCTGGTACCCATTCATTTGGAAAAATTCACGTTATTTTGCCTTAAATTGGGAATTTTTCACTATCAAACAAAATCAATATTGTATGCTTAAATACTTTACAAACACATTTTCTTGAAGTATTGTAGTATTGCATTACCATCACCTAAAAGAATATATACCCCCTGCTTCTGTTTAAAACAAAAGAAAATATACCGGTATGTATATATTATTTTTTTGGATTGGGATTTTTTTTACTCCAATTGGGGAAAAAACATGATTTGCCATAAGGAAAAACCCCACTGATTACGCATGTCATTATGCCACTGAAGGAACTAATTATGTCCTTATATTCAGTCAGTGCATTACACGGATGACCACCACTGATTCGACACTCGTTTATATTCCTCTGACTGGGGAGCGTAACAGGACCAATTCAGAAATAGGTGATAAAGTGTGAAAGTATAGCTGTTATATCATAAACATTTTGTTTTGATGGAAAATCCAGAGATTGTACACTTAAATCTGGACATCCGGAGAGGGACTGAAAAATCTGGTGAATCCGGAGATTTGGCAGGCCTGGTTTAACGGGCATTCCTGAAGACAAACATTATGATTTGTTCAACCGTGTTCTTGTCTTTCATATTGTCACTAGGTTTATCACATAAATGGTAAAGATCATAGCAGTTCTGTATTAAAGATGAATGGCCACCCTTTTTGTAGTATTATTAATTAACAAATTTAACTCTCAAACATCATATGAAACATGTATTGAAAACCGCTACTAAGTTGTATGTAAAAGTAAGTATTATTTGCATGACGTAGATACTACTTTTACCATTGCGTGACTGCACGGGGAAATGAGTTTAATCTGAATTGTATAGCTGCACAACTATTGCCAGATAATTGATAAATACATTTACCTGTAGATTAATTTACCTGTTCAAAGTTATCTATGTCATCAAATAAAATCTTATTCTCGCTGTTCACAGATATTGCAATGCAAGAATTGTAAATATCTATTGTTGTATATTGATTTCGATTTAAATAAACATAAAAATGTTCATGAAGCAAAACATGGCTGGAGAACTTTTAATCTATTGTCTGAAATTATAACTAAACTATGGCGTGTCATAACTGGGACTGAAAGCATGTTTTGAGCTAAAGAGAAGTGGTTCTTGATGTGTAATTCCGACATGAGAAATTTCCGGACATATCCGATAAATACCGAGTGAAATATTTGTAAACAAATGTACATGTAGCAGACAGCCGCTGTCAAAAATGTCAGAATATTGCTAAACCCACTGTTTAGGAGTATTTTGGTCAAATTACTAATTTATTTTGACTTTGTTTAATTGTTCATGTTGTTTGCATGATAAACAACATTTTTTGGTGCATCTCTGCTGCAGATCTCTTGTTGTCTTATCAATAGTTTAATACATAGCGACTGATCTGGTGTTGTTTATTTCAGTACATATAAGAACATATGAATATTGGACAGTGGTCAGAGAATCTGGTGTTGTTTATTTCAGTGCATATAAGAACATATGAATATTGGACAGTGGTCAGAGAATCTGGTGTTGTTTATTTCAGTACATATAAGAACATATGAATATTGGACAGTGGTCAGAGAATCTGGTGTTGTTTATTTCAGTACATATAAGAACATATGAATACTGGACAGTGGTCAGAGAATCTGGTGTTGTAACACAGCAGCTCAGCAGGTATGTTTATGAAAAAAAAAAATATTCATTAGTATTCATAACTTTCACATGACATCATCAAATTATTTTGACCAATCAGTGATCAGTAAAAATAAAACACCTCCACATTCTGGTAGGGGGTAAACTTGGTGTTTATTGTTGATGCTAAACTGAATTTAGTCCTTTACAAAACTAATTTGTAGTGATTTAAAGCTTTATTTTTTTGTGTACAGCTACATGTATCTTCTTTTGGTGCTGTCTGATTTTAAAACACCAATATGGTACATACATTTTGTCTATGACCTTCTCCGTGGAAATACTTTGTTTATGACAATGGGCCTGACATTGCTGTGTTTATGACCTTTAGCATGGCAACAGTGAGTTTATGACCTTGAGCATGGCAACAGTGAGTTTATGACCTTGAGCATGGCACCATTGTGTCTATGACCTGGAGCATGGCAGCACTATGTTTATGACATCGAGCTTGGCAGCAATGACTGTGTCATGACCTTGAGCATGGCGACACTGTGTCTATGACCTTGCACATGGCAACACTGTTTATGGCTTTGAGTATGGCAACACTGCGTTTATGACCATTGGCATTGCAACACTGTGTTTTTGACCTTGAGGATGGCACCACTGTATTTATGACATCAAGCATGGCAACACTGACTACATCATGACCTTGAGTGGGCAACACTGTGTCTGACCTTGAGCACGGTAGCACTGTGTTTATGACATTGAGCATGGAAACACAATGTTTATGACCTTTGGCATGGCAACATTGCATATATGACCTTTGGCATGGCAACACTGACTGTGTCATGACCTTGAGCATGGCAACACTGTGTCTATGACCTTGAGCATGGTAACATTGTATGTATGACCTTGAGCATGGCACCACTTAGTTTATGGCAATGAGCATAGCAACACTGTGTTTATGACAATGAGCATGGCAACACTGTGTTTATGACAATCAGAATGGCAACACTGTGTTTATGACACTGAGCATGGCAACACTGTGTTTATGGCATTGAGCATGGCAACACTGTGTTTATGACATTGGGCATGGCAACACTTCGTTTATGACACTGAGCATGGCAACACTGTGTTTATGGCATTGAGCATGGCAACACTGTGTTTATGACATTGGGCATGGCACCACTGTGTTTATGACATTGAGTATGGCAACACTGTGTTTATGACACTGAGCATGGCAACACTGTGTTTATGACACTGAACATGGCAACACTGTGTTTATGGCATTGAGCATGGCAACACTGTGTTTATGACATTGGGCATTGCAACACTGTGTTTATGACACTGAGCATGGCAACACTGTGTTTATGGCATTGAGCATGGCAACACTGTGTTTATGACATAGGGCATGGCACCACTGTGTTTATGGCATTGAGTATGGCAACACTATGTTTATGCATCTATTTACCGGTACTGTTGCTGTATTGCATTGGATATTTTAGTAGAGGAGTTAGACCTTGGTTTTAATTGTCTCAACTGATAGACTGATCATGTGGGAAATACATTTAAAGTATTTATATAATATTATTAATCCAAATTCATTCCTGGCTGGGATAGAATGCATGATCACTGGATTACTACGCCAGCGTGCTGACCATTACACTATGGCACCACCTTATGTTAACTGATGAACATTTTCAGGGAATTAACTATGCAATATACATCTGCTTACAGTGTGTGTATCTTTGTGATGGTGTTTATATTTATGGACATGAAGATTCTGTCAGCAGAGACCCTAGTTTATGTGACCACAGGCCTCACCATGGTGGGATATATCCTCAACAGTTTCCTTGTACACGGCTCCAACACGGCAAGTGACAGAACTTGTAAGTATAATGAATGTGTGTTAAATGGGAACTTGTACATGTATGCGTGTATTAGCCTGGACATTATGATGGAAACCTGTATATGTATGCGTGTATTAGCCTGGACATTATGATGGACACCTGTACATGTATGCGTGTATTAGCCTGGACATTATGATGGAAACCTGTACATGTATGCGTGTATTAGCCTGGACATTATGATGGAAACCTGTACATGTATGCGTGTATTAGCCTGGACATTATGATGGAAACCTGTACATGTATGCGTGTATTAGCCTGGACATTATGATGGAAACCTGTACATGTATGCGTGTATTAGCCTGGACATTATGATGGAAACCTGTACATGTATGCGTGTATTAGCCTGGACATTATGATGGAAACCTGTACATGTATGCGTGTATTAGCCTGGACATTATGATGGAAACCTGTACATGTATGCGTGTATTAGCCTGGACATTATGATGGAAACCTGTACATGTATGTGTGTATTAGCCTGGACATTATGATGGAAACCTGTACATGTATGCGTGTATTAGCCTGGCCATTATGATGGAAACCTGTACATGTATGCGTGTATTAGCCTGGCCATTATGATGGAAACCTGTACATGTATGCGTGTATTAGCCTGGCCATTATGATGGAAACCTGTAAATGTATGCGTGTATTAGCCTGGCCATTATGATGGAAACCTGTAAATGTATGCGTGTATTAGCCTGGACATTATGATGGAAACCTGTAAATGTATGCGTGTATTAGCCTGGACATTATGATGGAAACCTGTACATGTATGCGTGTATTAGCCTGGACATTATGATGGAAACCTGTACATGTATGCGTGTATTAGCCTGGACATTATGATGGAAACCTGTACATGTATGCGTGTATTAGCCTGGACATTATGATGGAAACCTGTACATGTATGCGTGTATTAGCCTGGACATTATGATGGAAACCTGTACATGTATGCGTGTCTTAGCCTGGACATTATGATGGAAACCTGTACATGTATGCGTGTATTAGCCTGGACATTATGATGGAAACCTGTACATGTATGCGTGTATTAGCCTGGACATTATGATGGAAACCTGTACATGTATGCGTGTATTAGCCTGGACATTATGATGGAAACTTGTACATGTATGCGTGTATTAGCCTGGCCATTATGATGGAAACCTGTACATGTATGCGTGTATTAGCCTGGACATTATGATGGAAACCTGTACATGTATGCGTGTATTAGCCTGGACATTATGATGGAAACCTGTACATGTATGCATGTATTAGCCTGGACATTATGATGGAAACCTGTACATGTATGCGTGTCTTAGCCTGGACATTATGATGGAAACCTGTACATGTATGCGTGTATTAGCCTGGACATTATGATGGAAACCTGTACATGTATGCTTGTATTAGCCTGGACATTATGATGGAAACCTGTACATGTATGCGTGTATTAGCCTGGACATTATGATGGAAACCTGTACATGTATGCGTGTATTAGCCTGGACATTATGATGGAAACCTGTACATGTATGCGTGTATTAGCCTGGACATTATGATGGAAACCTGTACATGTATGCGTGTATTAGCCTGGACATTATGATGGCAACTTGTACATGTATGCATGTATTAGCCTGGACATTATGATGGGAACCTGTACATGTATGCGTGTATTAGCCTGGACATTATGATGGAAACTTGTACATGTATGCGTGTATTAGCCTGGACATTATGATGGGAACCTGTACATGTATGCGTGTATTAGCCTGGACGTTATGATGGAAACCTGTACATGTATGCGTGTATTAGCCTGTACATTATGATGGAAACCTGTACATGTATGCGTGTATTAGCCTGGACATTATGATGGAAACCTGTACATGTATGCGTGTATTAGCCTGGACATTATGATGGAAACCTGTACATGTATGCGTGTATTAGCCTGGACATTATGATGGAAACCTGTACATGTATGCGTGTATTAGCCTGGACATTATGATGGAAACCTGTACATGTATGCGTGTATTAGCCTGGACATTATGATGGAAGCCTGTACATGTATGCGTGTATTAGCCTGGACATTATGATGGAAGCCTGTACATGTATGCGTGTATTAGCCTGGCCATTATGATGGAAACTTGTACATGTATGCGTGTATTAGCCTGGCCATTATGATGGGAACCTGTACATGTATGCGTGTATTAGCCTGGACATTATGATGGAAACCTGTACATGTATGCGTGTATTAGCCTGGACATTATGATGGAAACCTGTACATGTATGCGTGTATTAGCCTGGACATTATGATGGAAACCTGTACATGTATGCATGTATTAGCCTGGACATTATGATGGAAACCTGTACATGTATGCGTGTATTAGCCTGGACATTATGATGGAAACCTGTACATGTATGCGTGTATTAGCCTGGACATTATGATGGAAACCTGTACATGTATGCGTGTATTAGCCTGGACATTATGATGGAAACCTGTACATGTATGCGTGTATTAGCCTGGACATTATGATGGAAACCTGTACATGTATGCGTGTATTAGCCTGGACATTATGATGGAAACCTGTACATGTATGCGTGTATTAGCCTGGACATTATGATGGAAACTTGTACATGTATGCGTGTATTAGCCTGGACATTATGATGGAAACCTGTACATGTATGCGTGTATTAGCCTGGACATTATGATGGAAACCTGTACATGTATGCGTGTATTAGCCTGGACATTATGATGGAAACCTGTACATGTATGCGTGTATTAGCCTGGACATTATGATGGAAACCTGTACATGTATGCGTGTATTAGCCTGGACATTATGATGGAAACCTGTACATGTATGCGTTTATTAGCCTGGACATTGCGTGTATTAGCCTGGACATTATGATGGAAACTTGTACATGTATGCGTGTATTAGCCTGGACATTATGATGGAAACTTGTACATGTATGCGTGTATTAGCCTGGACATTATGATGGAAACCTGTACATGTATGCGTGTATTAGCCTGGACATTATGATGGAAACTTGTACATGTATGCGTGTATTAGCCTGGACATTATGATGGAAACTTGTACATGTATGCGTGTATTAGCCTGGACATTATGATGGAAACCTGTACATGTATGCGTGTATTAGCCTGGACATTATTACTGGTGTGTATCAATATGAAAAGTATGAGCATACTCATATGGAAAAAAGTACATGAGTGTATTACTACAATAGGTATAACTTGAGTGTATTACTACAGAAAACATTACACAGAGATTATTTAACTGCTGGGATCGATTTTAGTGAAATACTTCATGAGATGGTAGACGTGTGGTTCGTTTCATATGACAGTCGATGTTTTTGTTTAGATCACCCATTTTTCCTGGAACCTGTACTGTACTCCTCCCGCCATTCATAAGAATCGACACTTCCTCACAAGTCAAGCTCCCAGAGCGATTCGATGAAAGTAGTACATATTGGTATTCATACAGAAAGTAGTAGTTCATGAGTGTATTCAGACATAAAGTAGTACATGAGAGTATTCAGACAGAAAGTAGTACATTAGTATATTCATACAGAAAGTAGTACATGAGAGTATTCAGACAGAAAGCAGTACATGAGTGTATTCATACAGAAAGTAGTACATTAGTGTATTCAGACAGAAAGTAGTACATGAGATTATTCAGACAGAAAGTAGTACATGAGTGTATTCATACGGAAAGTAGCACATGGGTGTAATTCATACATAATGTAGTACATGAGTGTATTCAAACAGAAAGTAGTACATGAGTGTATTCATACTGAATGTAGTACATGAGTGTATTCAAACTGAAAGTATTACATGAGTGTATTCATACTGAAAGTGGTACATGAGTATATTCAAATGGAAAGTGGTACATGAGTGTATTTTTACAGGAAGTCTACATTAGTGCATTAAAATAGAATGTAGTACATGATCATATTCAAACAGAAAGTAGTATATGAGTTTATTCAATTAGAAATTAGTACATGAGAGTTGTACATGGGTGTAATGATATAGAAAGAATTTCATAAGTGTATTAATACAGAAAGCAGTACATGTGTGCTATCATACAGAAAGTAGTACATGGGTCTATTAATATAGTACATCAGTGTAATCATACAGAAAGCATAACGTGTGTATTCAAACGGAAAGTAGTACATGAGTGTAATCCATTAGAAAGTAGTACAAAGGTATATAAAACATTTCTGAATTGAGTGAGGCCTATAACAGGGATTTATCCAGGCATTATCCATGTGTAAGTGCAAATTATGCCAACATTTGGTATTATCCCCTTTGTAAGTATGGTGCATAGAAAGTATGTAAGTATTACGTTAATATCATGTCCGTTATTGTGTAAGTGTGATGTCTGGTAATTATTTTTCAGTAAAGGATGATGTGAAGACCGTGTTGATATTTGCCGGCTTTAGTTACAGTCTGTCTCCAGTCCTTGTGTCGCTCACTGAAACCATAGCAACTGACACTATCTATGCGATGACGGCTGTCATGTTACTCGCCAATCTGTGTTTCCATGACTACGGAGCAGATGCTGAGATGTAAGTTATGCACGTCTACCAATGTACACTAAATTTGCTGTTGTCTATTTCTTGTTGCCGCAGTGAAATCCTTCCATTTATAAATTTTCCCAATATTAACATTTGCTATTAGTTCTGTATCTAAGACCAGAATAATCCTACCACATTTAGACTTTATACATATATATTGACAACCACTGCAGATTCCTACCAAATGTACAGCTTCCTCGGCAGCTCAGTGGATAAGGCCTTGGCTTTAATAATAGTTACAGACCCCATTCGCACGTTTGTTCACTCCCTGGTTTAGGCATGTCTGATAAAAATCTATATCCTTTATCTCATTTCTGTCTGAGGTTGTTGTCCCCAATACAACCCAATATGATATGCTATCGGGATGTTCATTCGATGTTAGCATTTGCATAAGTTCAGTTTCTAAGACAATATTTACCAAAAGTAGGTCAACATTCCCGACCTTGACCTATGTCTAGTTTTTGAGATTTCTGTAAATGTAACTCAAGAAACACTATTCTACTTGTGGGAGGACTTTAATAGAGCGGTTTTACATGACTGTATACAATACATGCACATTATAAGACACAACACCAGAATGCAACATGACAATGTGATGTCGACAGTCGTGTTGTTGCATTGTCGCCTCTATCTGATGCATCAATGAGATATGATGGTTTTGCATTGTCACTTTGTTCTGACATATCATGGTCTCTACCTGTTTTTCTCTAGTGGATACTATTTACTGTAACAACAGGTTACAGGCATTCTCTGTATGATTTTTTTAAAGGCAGAATATGCTTATTAAAATGTAAAAAGATACAGTTTAAGAAATCTTGAAAACTATGCCAAATAAATATTTCTAATGCCATATTTCAAAAACTCGTGAAATAATGCATTATTACGTTGGGTACCATGAATAGTGTGCTTATGCATAAAACTACTTGCAGGGACAAATGGTTTATTTGTAATACAGGATTTGTGTATATCACAACCAGATGTTAACATGCTAAAACGTTGGAATACCTTTTTACCAGAGAGCAATTTTCAAGTGAGTTTTTTCAATAAACGCCTGTGGACATCAGGTGGTTTAAAGCAAATTTGACAGTATTATTATTCACTTATAATTGACTCAGAGTATGTATCACCTTCATTTAGTTTGAAAATTAGCATATTTTAGGTTTTAGTTTTGCATCAGGCGAAAATAATAAAGGGAGAACAATGGATTTTGGATATTTCAGAACTCCAAAGCTAAATAAACTGTATAAAACAATTGCATGATTGTGCCAAAGTATTTTAAATTCTGTTTATGAGTAGGGTTGTGACAGATACAAGTTACAGTCATTTTACCTTCATACTTCAGGGTGTCTGGAGTGCTCTCCCTCAACACGGGTCTGTTTGCGTCAGTGTGTCTTGCATCTCGTCTACACACCAACCTCCACTCATTTGCCACAGTTACATTTGCTGTCCAGGTCTTTGCTCTGTGGCCAGCCCTGAGGAGAAACCTGAAGGTTTGTAGTTCTGGCAACTCTCATTTGTTCTATTTTGTAGAACATATCATTATGAGGGTTGTTTAAAATGTTCATCAACGTTCAGTCTAAATTTCCATTTACTGATACTTTGGTATTAAATGTGTATTTTACAGGGTTTTAAATCAGATTTTTATTCTTGGGGTCCTTGGGATGCATAATCAGTTTTTTTCGTAGTCCAACCCTTGATTTTATGGGTCCCTAGTATGTATACTGGTAAAATAATAAAAGTGAAGGGATTGTTGGCGATAGCTTGTTGGCAAGTGTCACAAAACATGTTGTCCCGCCAGTCTCTGGTACTTTTCAAGCCATGCAGACTGAAATGTTCATTCTTTTTTGGCTTTGATTGATTAACAGATGTAGATGATGAATCTGCAGTGCTTGGCTCAACCACAGTCTGCCTTTTCTCTTCATTATCGGCCATCCAAAAAAAGATCCCACAGGAAAACTTGTTTCTGATTTGATTCGATTGTTTTCTTGCCATGATGAATTTAACTACAGTGATAACATCCAAAGTATCAGAATGAAGTTTCCGCACTACAAAAATCTACCGCTTCATGGGGTTGAACCCATTGCGGAACGTCGCAGTAGTCGACTTCGCTATCAACTGAGCTAAACGGGCCAGACATACTATTTAGAAAACTAATGTCATAATAATTTCAGTAGAATATATATTTTCAAAACACATGACCTTGACCATGATTTTCTTCATATTCTTGATGTAAAACATGCAATTTAGTGCATTTCTTTGAATTTATCGTGCAATCCACAGCATTAACACGCTGCAACTTTATCTTTTTTCGGATATATGTGTTTTATGTGGATTTTTGTTTGTTCAGTTCACTCGAACATCAGCTGAAGTTCATATGAAATGCGCGATTTCATTGGTTGAATTTAATTGATCTTCTCATGAATATTGATTAGATGAAAGGTCGATTTTAAGTGACCTCCAAGTCAGTGTTGTCAGATCCTATAGTGGATAGTATCAAAGCGTAATTAGGGTATGATTTTAATGAGATTGATCTAAACCCCGGTTGTAAAGTTTTGTGTTGACAATATATCAGATTACCGTGAATTCAGTCAATTAAAAACATATCACAGATTTAACCGTTAATTGCGTCCCACCGGACGCATGAACAACATTTTCAAGGGTCCACAATAATATGAGTACAGAACGCACAAATCCTGTATGCCATGTTGGATATGTATTGGTGTTATAGCTTGGAAGACAACATGGAGCGGTGAAAGTAAACAGGTCTAGAGAAGGACATAAGACTATATTTTAAAAGTTATATAATTTGAAACTCAACTTTTAAAGGGATAGTAGGTGATCTAGAAGATTTATGGGTGGCAATCCAAATACAAATAAAATCATTGTTATGTGTTTCAGTTTTATTACATGTAACACTGTCATGTGACTATGTCAAGATGTAACACTGTCACGTGACTATGTCAAGATGTAACACTGTCATGTGACTATGTCAAGATGTAACACTGTCCTGAGACTATGTCAAGATGTAACACTGTCATGTGAATATGTCAAGATGTAACACTGTCATGAGAATATGTCAAGATTTAACACTGTCATGTGACTATGTCAAGATGTAACACTGTCATGTGAATATGTCAAGATGTAACACTGTCATGAGAATATGTCAAGATGTAACACTGTCATGTGAATATGTCAAGATGTAACACTGCCATGAGACTATGTCAAGATGTAACACTGTCATGTGACTATGTCAAGATGTAACACTGACATGAGAATATGTCAAGATGTAACACTGTCATGTGACTATATCAAGATGTAACACTGCCATGAGACTATGTCAAGATGTAACACTGTCATGTGACTATGTCAAGATGTAACACTGTCATGTGACTATGTCAAGATGTAACACTGCCGTGAGACTATGTCAAGATGTAACACTGTCATGTGACTATGTCAAGATGTAACACTGTCATGTGACTGTGTCGAGATGTAACACTGTCATGTGACAATGTCAAGATGTAACACTGTCATGTGACTATATCAAGATGTAACACTGTCATGAGACTATGTCAAGATGTAACACTGTCATGTGAATATGTCAAGATGTAACATGGTCATGTGACTATGGGAATATATAACACTGTCATGTGACTATGTCAAACTGTAACATTGTCATGTGACTATGTCAAGATGTAACACTGTCATGTGACTATGTCAAGATGTAACACTGTCATGAGAATATGTCAAGATGTAACACTGCCATGAGACTATGTCAATATGTAACACTGTCATGTGACTATGTCAAGATGTAACACTGTCATGTGACTATGTCAAGATGTAACACTGCCATGAGACTATGTCAAGATGTAACACTGTCATGTGACTATGTCGAGATGTAACACTGTCATGTGACTGTGTCGAGATGTAACACTGTCATGTGACAATGTCGAGATGTAACACTGTCATGTGAATATATCAAGATGTAACACTGTCATGAGACTATGTCAAGATGTAACACTGTCATGTGAATATGGAGATGTAACACTGTCATGTGACTATATCAAGATGTAACACTGTCATGAGACTATGTCAAGATGTAACACTGTCATGTGAATATGTCAAGATGTAACATGGTCATGTGACTATGGGAATATATAACACTGTCATGTGACTATGTCAAACTGTAACATTGTCATGTGACTATGTCAAGATGTAACACTGTCATGTGACTATGTCAAGATGTAACACTGTCATGAGAATATGTCAAGATGTAACACTGCCATGAGACTATGTCAAGATGTAACACTGTCATGAAAATATGTCAAGATGTAACACTGTCATGTGACTATGTCAAGATATAACACTGTCATGTGACTATGTCAAGATGTAACACTGCCATGAGACTATGTCAAGATGTAACACTGTCATGTGACTATGTCGAGATGTAACACTGTCATGTGACTGTGTCGAGATGTAACACTGTCATGTGACAATGTCAAGATGTAACACTGTCATGTGACTATATCAAGATGTAACACTGTCATGAGACTATGTCAAGATGTAACACTGTCATGTGAATATGGCAAGATGTAACATGGTCATGTGACTATGGGAATATATAACACTGTCACGTGACTATGTCAAGATGTAACACTGTCATGTGACTATGTCAAGATGTAACACTGTCCTGAGACTATGTCAAGATGTAACACTGTCATGTGACTATGTCAAGATGTAACACTGTCATGAGAATATGTCAAGATGTAACACTGCCATGAGACTATGTCAAGATGTAACACTGTCATGTGACTATGTCAAGATGTTACACTGTCATGTGACTATGTCAAGATGTAACACTGCCATGAGACTATGTCAAGATGTAACACTGTCATGTGACTATGTCAAGATGTAACACTGTCATGTGACTGTGTCGAGATGTAACACTGTCATGTGACAATGTCAAGATGTAACACTGTCATGTGACTATGTCAAACTGTAACATTGTCATGTGACTATGTCAAGATGTAACACTGTCATGTGACTATGTCAAGATGTAACACTGTCATGAGAATATGTCAAGATGTAACACTGCCATGAGACTATGTCAATATGTAACACTGTCATGTGACTATGTCAAGATGTAACACTGTCATGTGACTATGTCAAGATGTAACACTGCCATGAGACTATGTCAAGATGTAACACTGTCATGTGACTATGTCGAGATGTAACACTGTCATGTGACTGTGTCGAGATGTAACACTGTCATGTGACAATGTCGAGATGTAACACTGTCATGTGAATATATCAAGATGTAACACTGTCATGAGACTATGTCAAGATGTAACACTGTCATGTGAATATGGAGATGTAACACTGTCATGTGACTATATCAAGATGTAACACTGTCATGAGACTATGTCAAGATGTAACACTGTCATGTGAATATGTCAAGATGTAACATGGTCATGTGACTATGGGAATATATAACACTGTCATGTGACTATGTCAAACTGTAACATTGTCATGTGACTATGTCAAGATGTAACACTGTCATGTGACTATGTCAAGATGTAACACTGTCATGAGAATATGTCAAGATGTAACACTGCCATGAGACTATGTCAAGATGTAACACTGTCATGAAAATATGTCAAGATGTAACACTGTCATGTGACTATGTCAAGATGTAACACTGTCATGTGACTATGTCAAGATGTAACACTGCCATGAGACTATGTCAAGATGTAACACTGTCATGTGACTATGTCGAGATGTAACACTGTCATGTGACTGTGTCGAGATGTAACACTGTCATGTGACAATGTCAAGATGTAACACTGTCATGTGACTATATCAAGATGTAACACTGTCATGAGACTATGTCAAGATGTAACACTGTCATGTGAATATGGCAAGATGTAACATGGTCATGTGACTATGGGAATATATAACACTGTCACGTGACTATGTCAAGATGTAACACTGTCATGTGACTATGTCAAGATGTAACACTGTCCTGAGACTATGTCAAGATGTAACACTGTCATGTGACTATGTCAAGATGTAACACTGTCATGAGAATATGTCAAGATGTAACACTGCCATGAGACTATGTCAAGATGTAACACTGTCATGTGACTATGTCAAGATGTTACACTGTCATGTGACTATGTCAAGATGTAACACTGCCATGAGACTATGTCAAGATGTAACACTGTCATGTGACTATGTCAAGATGTAACACTGTCATGTGACTGTGTCGAGATGTAACACTGTCATGTGACAATGTCAAGATGTAACACTGTCATGTGACTATATCAAGATGTAACACTGTCATGAGACTATGTCAAGATGTAACACTGTCATGTGAATATGTCAAGATGTAACATGGTCATGTGACTATGGGAATATATAACACTGTCATGTGACTATGTCAAACTGTAACATTGTCATGTGACATACCTGAAAAAACACCTTTGCACAATTTTTATCTGATCAAAGAAAGTTTAAAGCATTTCGTCCACACATCATTGTTGTGTAGCCTTTTCGAAGGAAAACGAAAAACATAGGAATCATGCCTGTCATCTGACATCACAAGCACGTAACAATCACAAGCACGTAACATTGGGTGTACTGTTTTCATTTGTTCATACACTTCATGACAAATTGTCATCCATACCAATGTCTAAAGGTCAGAGCAAAATTATGGGTTCAAAGGTCAGTTTTTGGTGAATGGTTTTAAATAGGTGTATAGAAAATATGGATTGCTGCAGCTATTAAAATATATATACAAGCCTGTTTAGGAATCTTGACTTAGTGATCACAATGTCGTCCAAGTGTATGTGTTGTCAGTGTCTGTCTGTTTGTTTGGTGGTTCCTTCGTCCATACATCCGATTTTCATTTGTTTATGTCTTCTTCAATACTTGCAGGATTTTCACCAAACTTTCCCAGAATGTTCTGTATATGAATTAAATACTAAGTATCTAAGGAACAAATATCTCATGGGAATGACATTGGTGTTGGTCGAATCAAAAATCTGGACTACTACACCATAGGGCTCGACATGCAGGCCGTGGCCTTGTAGTTATTAAACTAGACTAAATCTCTACATATTGCTGCTCTTATTAAAAAGCTCTTCTCATGTATTTCAGCAAACCATACCAACATCTCATATTGTCATGACGATACTATTGGGCGTAACCACCGCAACGACCTTTACCTTCCTGTCTGTTACAGCGGCCATTGTGTTTACGATGATTTTCATATTTATCACATTTGTATGTCCGGCCTGGTTGATCACACTACAACCATTCAAAAAGTGAGTAATCTTATTCAGTATTTTGAATTGTATATTGTTCATTTGTAAGGTACCCTTATTTAAGACTTTTTAAACTTTATACAATTATACATGCATGTATATACAAAAATATTTTCCAAACCGAAAAGAGGCTGCAATGATGTAGCTTGACCTAGTTATTTTACTCATTATACAGTGAAACACGTGTTTTTTGTGTAAATGATTACATTAAAAATGTACATCTTATAATCCAAAATACTTTCGGTCAACCGTCAGTACCTTCCCCAGTTACTGTGTTAATATATAGTTAACTCCCCTCCAATAAATTGATGTTATTTCCCTTGATTATCTTTGCAATATAAAACAGTAAGCATATCGCCTTTGCTTTAAATTATATAATTAAGTACAGATATAATTAGACCACAAAACATTTGATTAATATTGATGATTTATACAACAAAAACTCAAACAATCTGCAAGTTTTCCAGACAAAACTATTTTAATAAACAATGTACTAGTAGTTAATTACCGGGTCAAAGTTTTTCAATACGGGATTTTTATCCCTAGAAAAAATATGTCTGCATAAATGAACAAATGCAATCGCACGAATATTAGGACGTATTTGCATGAGGGATAGACATTCTGTATTGAAAAACTCCATTCCATTGTGTATTAATTTTAAAGCAATTGCACGTGTCGTTATTGACGGTTACATGAAACACCCAAATCTACCTTTTTCCCCCAAATCCACCCAAATCTACACCAAATCCACCCCTAACTCTCCCAAATTCACACCAAATCTACCTTATATGGTGTTACATCAATGTTGTAATAACAAATATCACAACAAAAAAAATCATTTGAGCAAAATGAAGATGTAGTTAATTTATTTGTTAATACATGTAATGCATGTAATGTAATTAAAAATAACGCAAAAATCGCAAATTCAGTAATAATTTGACAAATATATCTTCATTTTTCACAAATGATTATTTTATTTTTGATATTTGGTACAATAACATCATTGTAACACCATATAAGGTAGATTTGGTGTGGATTTTGATAGATTTGGTGAAGATTTGGGTGGATTCGGGGGAAATAGGTTCATTCGGGTGTTTCGTGACACCCGTTATTGAAAATGAAGAATTTCAATGAATTGAAGAAATATCTTGAATGTTATGATATTTTTTTTTTTTTGAGGATTTATGATCAGTTCATTTGCAATTATTCTGAAACATGAAATACACCATTAATCATCGAAACAAATCAAATAAATGGATTGCATAAAGTTGACACAACTATGTTACATCACCTGCTAGTTTACGTCATTTTCTCACGTTGTCTGACGTCGGTTACGCCCACATTTAAGCGCCAGTTATTCAGTACTTAAATAGTTGAAGAAAACAAGGCCGAAACAAGTTCTAAAAGATCTGACATTATTTCCCAGATGGAATTATCAGTTTTCCATCCCTCAGAAATCTCGGGAAATTCTTGCAAGAGGTGTATTATAGTTATACCCCTTGATTACACGTCATGTATATGTTTTTATATTTATTTCCAGTAACATTCATGGACCTTGGGATGAAGCAATAATCAAAAAATGAATTTCTGGATGCAGCGATGACAGTGACTATGTGGTATATCCCAGTGATCAGCGGCATATGGTGTATCCCACAGATGGGGCATGTGCTATATCCCACATTGATGGGGCGCATGGTGAATCGACAGTGATAGGGCACATGATGTGATATAAAGTCTACTATGTCAAATTTGGAAGTTTGATGTCGAATTACAGAACCTTGAGGTAAACTTCTGGAAGTCTGAAGTCGAATTATGGAACCTTGGGGTCAACTTCTGGAAGTTTGATGTCGAATTATGGAACCTTGGGGTCAACTTCTGAAAGTCTGAAGTAGAATTATGGAACCTTGGGGTCAACTTCTGGACGTCTGAAGTAGAATTATGGAACTGTGCAGTCAACTTCTGGAAGTCTGAAAGTCAAATTATGGAACTGTGAGGTCAACTTCTGGAAGTTTGAAGTCGAATTAAGAATTGTGAGGTCAACTTCTGGAAATCTGAAGTCGAATTATGGAACTGTGAGGTCAACTTTTGGAAGTCCGAAATAGAATTACAGAATTTTGGGGTCAACTTCTGGAAGTCTGAAGTTGAATTATGGATCAACAAGGCCCTTTATGCAACAAGCATACAGTCCAGGCTATAGAACATAAAAAAAAACTAAGTAGTAGAATGAACTGGACCACTGTACTCTGTTAATTCAGGAGCATCCGTGGCCGAGTGGTTAGAGTCTCTGACTTGAAATCCCTTGCCCCTCACCGCTGTGGGTTCGATCCCTCATAGGCCTAGGAATCTTTATGTTAGGAAGGTATTCAGCTGGCTTGTGGATAGCGGGTGGTTCTACCCAGGCGCCCACCTATACACGAAAATTGCCTGGAGGGGTACCTGGGGTCTTCCTCCACTAATGGAAGCTGGAAAGTCGCCATATGACCTAAGCTGCTGTTACGGCTATACAATCCAGTTCAATTCTGTTTAATAATTCAGTGAACGAGAAGAAGGTATATAAACAGCAAAAGGATTTCCAACAGTTGGTAAAAGTCTGTGGAAGTTTGAAATTTCTAAAGCATCAGAAAAGACATTTGTTTCAAATATGCACTCTTTTTAAAGAGATACACGGCAATCTTGGTGTGTGTAAAAACCTTTATTATGTAAATATCACATCCTCTTGAGGTTGCCAGTTGGCAAGGTAGTGCCGTGGTGTAATGGTTAGCATTGCGGCTTAGTAACCCAGGGATCGCGCATTCAATACAGCCAGGACCGAATTTGGGTTAATTATCGAAATATTTCAAAAGTATTTCCTACCTTACCAGTCCTTCGGATGAGACTTTAAACCGAGGTCTGCTCGCTAAAATGCTTAGTGCAATACAGCGCGGATAAATAACCGCTTATACGCACGAGGGTGCCAGTGGATATTATCAACCCAAGAATGTAACGTCGACCGAGGCAGGGTATGGGGATTTTACATGGAATGTTTACAGTGAGGTATAATAATAATTATTGGAATAGTTCAAAGCAAGTTGTTATTTCAGATTACATAATGCTGATTATTTTGCACCTGGTCCAATAATATCTTTAAACCTAAGGTAGAATAATGAAGGAAATTTAAAAACTTTAAAAACAAATTAAAGTGAAAATGATAAGTACTGCTAGTTCAAGACTGCTGCATGTTCCTTTAAAGGGATATACAGAAATCTGGAAGTTTTTCTCAAGCATTAAAATGAGTACTCAGTTTATCAATCCAGTATCATTTTGACTTTAAACCTGCTTGCAAATAATTAAATAAAATTTGAGTCTTCAATTGTTCTTATTTTTCCATAGGTTTAAATATATTATTTGCGCGATATAATCTACAGTTGTTACAACAGTTTGATTTATACTATTCTCATAATTAATATTAATGATTGAACAAATGCAAGTTGTGAAGAAAGACTAACAAAGAACGCTGCAAGTTTTTATTATAAAAATATCAAGATTGTCCTGTGTCCTTTTAAACTCTATTTATTGTCAAAATTTCAAAATCAGCCGTGCAAAATCTCTGTATTTGTGTGGTTGTCTTAATAACTATCATATTGAAGTTAAACTTGAATTAGATGTTTGTGATTCTGAGATACCAGTTCAAACTTGAATTAGATGTTTGTGATTCTGAGATACCAGTTCAAACTTGAATTACATGTTAGTGATTCTGAGATACCAATTCAAACAGAATTAACACCTAATCACCACCAGGTATTTACGTGTGTACATGTTGGTAGATCAAGGTAAACCAAGATATCAGACAGGCAAAGTTGTTGTTAATAAACAAATATAAAACACTTGAGTTGTATTCAGTGCATGCCAACCTATGTCACATAGCTGAAAAGCTACTCTATCAACCCCACCGTTACCATGTATAACTAAAAAAACTACTCCGTCAGTGCTACCGTTACTGTGTATAACTAAAAAAAATACTCTGTCAGTGCTATCGTTATGTATAACTAAAAAAACTACTCCGTCAGTGCTACCGTTACAGTGTATAACTAAAACGCTACTCCATCAGCAAGGGCCATAACTCTGGGGTTACTGATGGCTGGTTTTCTAACGTATCCACGCTTCCATTGGTATTAACAATCTGTGCAAGTTTGGTAAAGATCAAATTATAAATGAAGGTGCTAGAGCGTTCACAAGGCAAAATATTGAATTTTTTGTTAATTCAAGGGCAATTACTCTTTGTTACTAATCCGATCAGGCCGGTTTTCGAAGTCATCCGAGCTCTCATTGATATAAAGGTTTTGGCCAAGTTTGGTTAATATCACATGAAAAACAAAGGGGCTAGAGTGTTCACAAGGCAAAATACATCATTTTTCATTAATTCAAAGGCAATAACTCTGGTGTTACTAATCCGATCTGGCCGGTTTTCGAACTCATCCGAGCTCTCATTGATATAAAGACTGGCCAAGTTTGGTTAAGATCGCATGAAAAATGAAGGGGCTAGAGTGTTCACAAGGCAAACATTAATGGACTGGCAGACGACAGACAACATGTAATCCCCTTAAAACCCTAGAACTAACAAGCTCTACTGATAGATTTTGATAGCTAGATCAACCATGGGAACCTGTGAAGTTTTAGGAAAATAGGACAAGCACTTTCAGAGTAGTAGTTGTCACAAGTTTTTCCTATACAACTCTATGTAAATAAAGATGGCCGCTGGCGGCCATGTTTTGAAATGGAA
This sequence comes from Cyrtodaria siliqua, assembly GCA_037043455.1. Classification (NCBI taxonomy): domain Eukaryota; kingdom Metazoa; phylum Mollusca; class Bivalvia; order Adapedonta; family Hiatellidae; genus Cyrtodaria; species Cyrtodaria siliqua. The sequence goes on from JAWPHD010005048.1 coordinate 167,641, forward strand.
TCAAAAGAAATTTGTTTCAAGGACCAACTACATGTCATGCCAGTCATGTAAGTAAAGGTTTCACATCAATACCACTTATAGTGTTCCTAAATAGTCGCTACAATTTTTTTTAAATCTATTTATAGCTATGGCGGACATCTTGAATTTCTGGCTGACCTGAAATTTTGCTAGGATCAACTAGACATCAAGAGCAACATTCCTGTGAAGTAAATTTGTCAAGTAGTTTCAGAGGAGTAGTCGCTACAAGTTTTTCTATATAACTCTACGTAAACAAAGATGGTCGCTGGCAGCCATGTCAAAATGACAAGGACCAACATCATGTCATGCTGATCATTTAAAAAAAAGTCCCATGTCAATATCACTTTCAATTTTCAAGAAGTAGTCGCTACAAACTATTTTTTTTAAATCTATTTTTTAGCTGTGGCGGCCATCTTGAATTTCCGGCTGACCTGAAATTTTGCTAGGATCAACTAGATATCAAGAGCAACATTCCAGTGAAGTTTCATGAAGATCCGTCAAGTAGTTTCAGGGGCTACTCCATCAGTACTACCGTTACCATGTATAACCAAAAAGCTACTCCATCAGTGCTACCGTTACCATGTATAAGTAAAAAGCTACTCCATCAGTGGCACCGTTACCATATATAAGTAAAAAGATATTCCATCAGTGGCACCGTTTCCATGTATAACTAAAAAGCTGCTCCATCAGTTCTACCGTTACCATGTATAACTAAAATCCTACTCCATCAGTTCTACCGTTACCATGTATAAGTTAAAACTTACTACATCAGTGCCACCGTTACCATGTATAAATAAAAAGCTACTCCATCAGTGCCGCCGTTACCATGTATAACTAAAAAGCTACTCCATCAGTGCCACAGTTACCATGTATAAGTAAAAAGCTACTCCATCAGTGCCGCCGTTACCATGTATAACTAAAATAAGTAAAAAGCTACTCCATCAGTGGCACGGTTACCATGTATAACTAAAAAGCTACTCCATCAGTGCCACCGTTACCATGTATAACTAAAAAGCTACTCAATCAGTGTTACCGTTACCATGTATAATTAAAATCTACTCCATCAGTACTACCGTTACCATATATAACTAACTAAAAAGCTACTCCATCTTTTTTACCTTTACCGTGTTTAAGGTATGAAAGCACCAATTATTTTCCCCATAGACACCAATGTTAAAGTGTCACATATTAATGATTTGCTGCAAATTCAACTCAAGTATGGATAATGCAGCAGTGTAATGTTCATATAGAAAACTATTTTCCCACTTGAAAAATCACCAGAAAACGTGGGGTCACAAGACATGTAAGAAAGTTCTTGTTTGTTTACTAAACAGGTCAAGGGTACAGCTGTTTTTATTGATCGACTGTTTTCATTGCTCACAAAGTGTAAGCATATAGAGTCGAAATTTCGAAAATGTTCATCAGTGATCCAGTAAAACCTATTAATACGCTTCTTATACATATAACCACAAAATCGAATAGAAATGCGCAGTTTTCCCCTACTTATAATGCCCATTTCCATCGAAAAAGGAGGGATTACTTTTTATTATAGGAACTACACCTCGGAGGTTTACATGTAATTGGTGGTGGTAAACCTTAAGTAAAAAGCTACTTTATCAGTGCTACCTTTACCGTGTATAAGTAAAATAAGTAAAAAGCTACTCCATCAGTTCTATCGTTACCATGTATAACTGAGAGAGAGACAGAGACAGAGACAGAGACAGAGATGTATTTGTTGTCAAATTTCCATTTCAGTCGCATTGACAACAGCACCTACTTATTCTGCGTTTATACTTTATCGACGTAAAAACTGGGTAGTGGCGAGTCTAATCTCCCATCTCCACTCCATTCCCATCTGCCTGTTATTCTTTCCCTCGTGTTTTTAGGATTTCGCACGAAAGATGTTACCTTTTCTGATTGGTAAAATATGAGCTTGCATTAAAATTGCATGAATCATAAAGCATATCGCATCTTGGAATTTTCCAAAGACGTTTTCAGCTTCACAACTTCCGAAGGACCGAACATGATTTGACATATTAAAACATCTGCGAACGTCTACCAATGTTCGGCAACAAACCCGGAAACATAATATTTGGAACAGCAACTTTCAATCTGAAATTTGTCATACATGTGGACCAGATTAAAGGCATATTTTATCAACGGAATTGTAACACTTCGGTTTTAACAATCCAAATGCCATCACTCCAGAATAATAGGTGCGATCTGGCTGGTTATAGAACTTGGTCGAGATATTATGCCCATAATCATCATTGGAAATTGCATCGTTTGATTATTTACCTTCTACTATTATAATTGTCTGCAATTATAATAATAGAAGGTGAGAATCAAACGATGCAATTTCCTGTGATAAACATTGTCCCCCAAGTTTCATCAATATTTGATTATAAATGTTAAAGGTATTGTGCTGACACCGTAAACAATCGTCAGTTTTTGAACAATGAAAGGGCCATAACACTCGCATTATAGGCAAAGTAAGAAACGCGTACGGTTAGTGCATTCACAAATGCTATTCTGACGTTCAATGTTCCATTTTCGGAAGGTGGGGATACCTTTGAAGTTCATTGACTCCCTTTTATCACATAACTTGCAGTTGGGGTGTATTAAAGCCATGACATAAATATCATAATACACTAGTGAAATAAATACGAAAATGAAGGTAGAATCATCGTTAGGTCTTTCAGTCTGTTGTGTATCGGATTCGGCAACCGTTACCGGTTTACGGAAATCGTTGTTCCGTTGTTCGGTGCAATCTCCACGCAGAATTATCGTTCCTTTCACTCACATATCTCTGCTAACTACTAAATTACAAGATTTTGGTAAAACCTGTTAAATTTGAATGTTTGCCCGAAACTTATTTATTTTCTTGTGTAAATATAATTTTCAGAATATCTGCAGATTAGATGTTGCAAGATTTTAAATAATGCACGAAAACAATTTAGTTTTAATCGGGACTATTTTACTACAAAACGAATACGTACTTAGGTCTCCTCAATCGATACGCATATGTTAACATTTCAAACCGAAGCTCGATAGCACTAAAAAAAAATAACTCATAGAAATAAAAATTGAAATTATTTAATATACACTTCTCAAAACTGCTAACTACACCGCTACGTTTTGGGTTATATATATCGATGGGTTGAATGTTTTTCAATAAAATAAAAAGGAAATACCAATTCAATCATTTTTACATCATTTCATTTTATTTGTTTCATGGGCAATGCTAGAACTAAACCACAATAAGCAATTACAAACGACCCATGTAAACACTAAAGTCACACTTTTCATTTCTTGTTCATAAAAGTGTGACTTTAGAAACAAATCCGTTATAGATTACACAGCCGCCTCGACAAGCTGTATTGAACTAATATCTGAATTCGAGGTCCGCGAACTCGATTCGTTATACTCCGACGGGCACGCTATGCTTATCATGCAACTTAGGCTAAACACACTAACACCAGACCCACCCGCATCAATCCCAACTCCGGACAGCAATAGACCGCCTAAATGGAACGAAAGCAAAACACAAACATTCGTTGAAAGAATTGACAGAACTAAAATTGATGAAATCGAACATATTCTGAACAACTTCCCTAATGCAAACGAAAGTGCAACAATTAATGACATAACATGCAAAATAGCAGACATATTCACAAACTCGGCAAAAAAGACATTTATTAAAATTAAAGCCCGATCCTCAAAACAGAATGATAACAAACCCTGGTTCGGGCCGCATTGTAGAAACGCTCGAGTTATTTATAACACTGCACGCAAAAAATACAAGCTGCACAAGTCTAGTCAAAACAAAGTCGACCTGAACTCCTCTAGTAAACAGTATAAACTGGTTATGCATAGACACATGAACCACTATAATACGCGGCACGAGACCAAGCTGCGCGAAATGAACAGAAAACGCCCAAAGGACTACTGGCGTTTCTTAAACAGTATTAAACAGAAAACAAATAATAAAACTCCGAACATACATGACCTTTACGAATATTTTAAAAACATTAATACATCAAATAACAATGACTTGACTACCGACGAACCGACCATAGACGTTTCAGCTGAGAACGACATATTAGACGCCCCAATAACAATTGTCGAAATAGATAAAATGATCTCAAAAGCTAGTAACTCGAAGACCCCCAGTAGTGATTTTATTATAAATGAGTACATCAAAACGACTAAAAATATAATGCTTCCAATATATTGTTCCCTTTTCAACAAAATATTAGACACCGGTATTCTACCAGAACCATGGCTTGAAGGCATAATTTTTCCAATATTTAAAAACAAAGGCTCACCACTTAGCCCAGAAAATTACCGTCCTATAACAATTCTTAGTTGCCTAGGTAAATTATTCACGTCAGTGCTTAATAACAGACTTAATTTCTTCTTAAAAGAATATTGCATTTTAGCGGAAAATCAAGCCGGATTCCGGCAAAAATATTCCACCCTCGACCACATTTTTGTTCTACAATTCTTAATCGAAACGTTACGATCCCAAAAGAAAAA